>JANRGW010046981.1:0-29429 GCA_024733675.1 Psilopsiagon aymara
AGGCTGAAAGTCAAAACCACAGCACTGCACCAGCTACTAAGAAGGAGAAAAATGACTGCTACTGCTGAACCCAGGATACAATCTAACACTGGGGATGGAGCCTCCAAAAATTTGGTGAACAGCAGCAAAAGTAAAAATAAAGAAAACCCAGGAAAACAAGGAAAAAATGTAATAAATGAAATCTGAGCATACCAGTTGTCTTCAGGGCTCAAACTAAGCAAAAGACCTCATGAATTGCTTTCTGTTTCACATATTCCTTCACTGGTTGCAGTTCATCAAAGGAATTGTAGCAGGACAGAATGAGTTCATCTGGGATTCATATTAATTTGATGAGAAAGTAAGAAATTAAAAGAATTTTCAAATGGATAGCAAGTATCAACCTGAATTATTGACTCTGCCAGTTTTATTAGTAATGCAGGCATAAAATAATGATTGGGTAATGGTCTTTATTATGGGTGACTCCTGGATTTTGTGTCCAAGAGAGATTAGGATGAGTTTTTTCCTTGAAGGATGGGCAGCTTCATAATTCTTTTCTGGAAGTTTCATTAGGTACTACTGAATCAAGTTTTATATTGCTTTTCGTATGATAGAAAATACAGGTGAGATTTTTAAAGGTAATATACAAAATGCTTGCTTCCAAATACGAGGACTGGAATATGAAGAACCTCTGCCTGAAGCTCATTTTTCAATGGCACATAAAATTCTCCTTTTCACTTTATTCGCACTTAATCTGTTATTTAAATCTTTCAGCACAAATTAAATATCTATTACAATAAATGGAAACCTTCGGAAATTTTTTCCATTAACCTCATTAAGTCTTAGTCAACATATTACACAAGCATATGCAACAAAACTGTGTTCTTAATTTTGTTATATTATAAAGCACAATAACTAGCTCATACCTCTCAGTTCAATTTTATTTTGTTTCCTTGCTTTCCCTTTGAAAATCTTAGTCTGACCTTGAACAGACTTTTGTAATTCTGACAATAAAATTAACTGAAAATTATTTTCAAAGTACTGCAGGAAAACATAGCAGTGATACCTAGCTGTTAATATCGAAGTTTTTACTTTACTCCTATAGGTGCAGTGAATAATATCTGTTGTTTTATAACCCTAAACTAATTCATTTAATGCCATCATTACAATAATTGTACCTTTTTTAAGAGCATTTTCAGTCAGATTCCAGTTGTTTCCAGCTCTATGCTTCCTCCTATGCACCACTGATAACTCATCAATATTATGTAAGAGCTGCCCAAGCCAAAAGAGCATCAGAGCCAAATAAAAAAGGCCATGTCCTCATCCAAATACTGATTTATTTCACATATTCCAAAATGTCAAGAACAAGTTAGGTTACTAGAGTGCAATCTGAAAGGGACAAGCATTTCTAGCCTTTATGAATGCAGTTAATTTTGCTAATATTACTAGAAATCTTAAGGTCTTTGTAATGCTTTGCTTATAAAATTGCATCATTATTTACCTTGAAAAGAACATTTGCATGTAATTTGTTCTTATACCCTGTACAAAGCAAGGCCAATATAAAACTTACATTAGGATGCTCAGTGCTTTGTGCAGTCAAATATTCCAGGCACAGCCTCGTAAGTACTGAGTAGAGATGAATTACTACTTCCCTCCATCCACTGGATACATACCTGTTGGTCTTGTTGGTCTAGCTCACTAATTAGTCAACTTGTATTTCCAGGAAGAATACTGGCTGATGGTCAGCTTGTATACTGGACCTCTAGGATGTATTTTTGCATAGCTATTACCCAGCCCATCATTCTCCAGACTGTTTATACATGAAGTTTCAAATGCACATTCAGGACTTTGTATTTTTCCTTTGTTGAACTTGAACAGACTGCTGTGGGTCCAGCACTCCAGTTTGCTGAGATCCCTCTGAATGTCAGCCCTATCCCTCAGAATATCAGCAACACCCCCTGTCTCAATGTAGTGTTACCTACTAACTTGTAAAGGATGCAGTTCATCCTATTGATGAGCATATTGTGATAACATTAAACAGGTTTTGCCCCATTAACTTCTGAGAATAATTCTGGTAAATAGTTTCTGGTTAGACTAAAAGCTTTTAACACCAACAGTGTGTCAACACTGGCCATACATTCTGCTTGAAGTCCCTCATTTTCCTATAGGAGACCACGTCTACACTCTCAATGAATCAAAAATAAATTGCATTTTATGCTTTTCCCTCATCCAAGGAGCCAGAGACCTAGGAGGTGTCAGAATACACCTTGTCAGTAAAGACTGAAGAAAAGACATTGCCTCTTTTGGCAACAGACCACCTTTCTTTTTTGTTCCCTTAGGTCACCCACTCCATCCAACGGTAAGTTAACTTCTCCTTCTTTTTGCAAGCACTGTACGTAGAGAATTCTTCTTGCCTATCATATCCCTTATGAGTTTCAACTGCTTTCATACTTTGCATTTTTAGAGATGCTAATTTACTCTGATAGTTTCCACCTCCCATTCACTTATATGTACAGGAATGGTCCTTATTTGGTTAGCTTGTCTCCTGAAATTATTATCTATCTGCTTTATTGTAAATCACCATTAACAGCTCTTGTGCAGTATAGATGCTGACCTTAAAAATCAAATAGCTCTACTGAGTAACTTTGGCCTTCAAAATGGCTTTCTACAGGATTCTGTCCCTGAACAGTTTGGAAACTAATCTACTGAAGGTTAGGGTTTATTCTGCTGCTTGTTTGAGAACCATAATTTGCAATTGGGGAACTTCTTCCAGTTGTTTAAACATGACATGTCTGCTTCTTTTTGATCTGGCTGTCTGCATCTGTATCCTCTCTGAGATAAGCTCTCAAGTCAACTCTATTTCATATGAGAGTTCTTGCATGTCAGCTGCTCCTTTGGGTAGAGTAGCTTGCTTTGTCTTCCATAAAGAGTTCAACCCCTCATTCCAGAATGGCAAACATTTGTCCCACCATGTTGATATAATTCTTACAACATCATAGCTTTGTAACTGAACACAGACTTACGGCTACCACTATCCACTCATTATTTCTCCACTCTGCTGTTTTCTTCCTCAGCCTTCAGCTGATCAAATATTCATTCCTGCTTGTTGTTCATCCCCCAGCTTGGCTGTTTCCTGTTGAGAGCTGGTCTGTCATCTCAGGAACCCGTTCAGTTTACAGATTGTGCATGTTTAAATACAGCCACTTCACTGGGTCCTCAACTATCCCACTTTATCAAGGGAAGTGAGGGGTCTCCCCCACTGCCCCCTGGGTGCCTCCCCATCATGCAAAAGCCTAGGTCTCTACTCCCTTTCAAAATCAGCTTCAAAAGCCTATCCCTGAAGAAATCAGATTAAAAGGTGCAGCTGTTCTTTCTAGCCTTAGCACAGAAGGAAACGGTGCTTCTGGTAAGCAAATTGAGTACACAAGATTCTTCAGGATTTTTTTGTGCTTGTGAGCCTTTAATGGCATCAAATTATTGCTGATACCATTACCAGATTTTAAAACATATAGGATTTCTGACCAGGGAAAGCAAATATATATAATTCTTACTGACTTGTTATCAGAAGTAATCTATGAGTCTTGATCTACATTTAAAAATCCCTCCTTAGAATGTTTTCTCCCCATCTTTTCTTCCTTGCATCTTTCAAATGCACAAAAGTACCTTCTTCAGTGATGACAAAGTTTAACTAGTAACATCTGAGGGAGTTTTAATTCCATCCTTGCTTGAGGATCAACTAATTGCCATCCATCTCTCTAGAAGAGTAGAGTATGAAACCTTTTCCTGCCAACTGTAATCCTTCATTCTAACTATATGAACTCTCCTTTAAATTTAGATACTTAAAAATTTAATTTTAGAATGCAGTAAACCTGAGTTACCTAAACAGTTATTAAGTGAGGAAAGACACATTTGTAGGAACAATTAATGCAGTCCCAAAATCTGAATACCCTGGGAGATTACACTCTTAACATGCTTAAAGTTAGGTGTAAAGAAGAAACATCTCAATATTGCACAATTAGAAAATTCCAAGCTTGTTTTTATAAAAGCAGAGTTTAAGAAAACAATAAACAAGACAGCTAAAAGCTGTCCGTATATCATGAGGAAAAAGACATTTATATAATTCAAAAGAAAACTAATTTTATTGCATGAAAAACAGTTTAGAAATACAAATTCTCACACAGCAGAAAAAATCTATCTGGAGAAGTTTCCTATGTGGAATGAAGACTGCTTCTACTGTTGTGGAGTAATGGGGTGTTAGAGCAGAAGTAAATTGCATTTTATTCTTACTTTAAAGCATCTGAAGGTGTCTTCAATAAGTCTAAATGATACCACTAAAGTGCTAATATTTACAGAAGAGTATAAAGAAATCAGAGTCTCAAAGAGAAGTGTAACATTGGAGTTATTTTCCATGAGTTATTTCGCTTTCATTAGCTAAATATTTCTTCAGTTCACTGCTATATCATTCCAGTTTTATGCCAGTAAGCCCAAACTAAATTGCTAATATTAATCTAGAGTAGCTGTAAGTTTTGATCCAAAGTTAGAATTCCTCATTTTGCTTCTCTTCCTGTAAGAAGGCAAAGGTCTGCAGAGCAGTGGACAGATCCTTTGTGTACAGTACAACTGCAAAGCCTCACAAAAAACTGAACTTACATCCTTCTGTGTGTCGTACAGTCCTGCTAACAAGAAACAAGCAAAGCTTAGGAGAGCATCAGGGTTCAGTTTTTCAGATTAGAGAGAGCACCTGACTTAAGTTCATCATTTGGGTTTTTTGCAGTTATGAAAGATGTTTTACCCAAAAGAAGTCATATATGGCTTACTGGGAGGTCTCCCTGCCCATGGCAAGGAGGCTGGAACTAGATGATCTTAAGGTCCTTTCCAACCCTACCTATTCTATGATTCTATACAGTTATATATGTTTTCTCATTTCTATGTAAGTGTTCCTAATGTGTTTCAAGCTTATTAGAGTATAAAGAATGCAAACTATGCTGAGTTTCTATCTGAGAAATTATATTTTCAATTATATGCTGTATTAGAAAGCATATCTATTGATTACACTTTGGCCACTATTCATTTTATTTCAACTTATATTTATTCTATTAATTTTATTATACTCTTCAGTGTAGCAAGTTTTAATTAAGAAAACAGAAAGAATTTATAGTACTCAGGTGAATTGCTAGTGTTTCAGTTTTATATTGTTGAAATAAAATATTGATGCAACTTTTGGGGGGTTTAATGCCAAGAAAAATATAAATTCACATATAATTTTCTATAAGACTAGCTTGTTAACTTACTAATAAATGTTGCCAATAAAGTTATTGCAGAATGCCTGAGTTACTGGGATTCTTTTCAGCTTTTAGAGTTAAGGAAAAAATTCAGAGAAGGAAATATTGTAGTACTTGTCTAAGCTGCTTGCAAGAAATAGACCACATCTTTCACAGCAAATTTGATCTTCATTATTTTCATATAGGACATCACAAGCCTTCTGCTGAAAAACATTTTGATCATTTAGTTTTCCAGATTGTCCAGGACTTTTTCTTAGCTAGTCAGCACTTATCAAATAAGAAAATGGATAGAAAAATTACTAATGATAAGACTTAAAATTATGCAATTTTCTGAGCCTTGGAGCACTTTCAAAATGAAATTATCCTCACAAGAACACCATTGCTTGGTTTATTTCAGTATCATTTTTTCAATTAAGTACAGAAGTAGGGTCTAGCTTTAAATCATGTAAGAAGCCAACAACAACAACAAAAAAAAGTAGACTTTTGATCATATGATTTTTACAAGGAAATATCTGAAATCGTGGCTTTGTTTGCTAGATTTTCATTGCTGTTAAATTTGTTCAGACAACAGGTATTTTTCAAGGTAAAAATAAAATTAAGATTTAAGTTAAACCTTTTGGTTTTCCTTTGTCATAGAATGCAACTTTAACCTTCTTGGAATTTCATGAAGGCTAGAAGAAATACTATAATCCTGCAGCATTTCAGGTGGTAGATCTGTGTGACAGCCGAAATGCTTGGCTGATCCGTGTTACAGCAGCTGCTTATAGCAAGATTACCTTTTTCTTGCCCCATTTATATCTAGTAGTGCCTCTATATCCGAAATTCGTAACAAAAAGAGCAATGGAAATGGCATATGTGCAAGACACCTGAGTGTCAGGAAGTGGGAAAGGTTTTTGTTCATGGTGATTTTTTAATTTTTCTAACCACCTTAGTATTAACCACATACACTTAAGTTCAGTGTAAGTGTATGTGGGAGAAGAGAGGAACTCCTTCACAGTTATCTGATCAAGGACCTTGTTAAACGGAATGAAGAGGAAAAGGAGGAAACCAAACACAGAGAAGCACAAACCTGACCATCAAAGAAGCTACAGTAGGGGGAAATAACCCTGGACAGTTACACTGACTGATAAAAGTGAGGTGTAAGAAACTTTGGAAATTAAAGATCCCTGTCTGAGGACCTTTGTCAGAATGGGATGACAATGGGAAAGGGGAAAGCAGTAAGAAAAACAGAGATCAACATAGACCTCTGCCTAATCTAACTCTCCATCCTAAGTGTTTCTTGCTGCAAGGAGTCAGACTCGGAGTGTGTAATGGTCATGAGACTCTATCTGTGTTTGTCTAAACTTGAGACACAAAAGAAACTGACAGGTCGCTACTGCATGCGCTAAATGGCCGGAGGCAGAGCCGGGGTCATGCTCCAGGAAGGCGAGGGATGGTTTCCTGCGTGCCTGCCCTGAGGCTGCGAAGATCAACTGCCAGCAACAGCAGCACAGACACTATGGGGCCCATCAAGGCACAGCAGTCTGGAGCTCAACAGATCCCCTGAGGAGTCTCACCTGTGGGAGAAGCCAAGAAACCCTGAAATGGCAAAACTGTCCTTCTGCCCTGTGGTGTGCAGCTCTCCACCCTGATCATCAGTAAGCTCACAGACTAACTGACCACAAGGTCTCCAAGGACCACAACTGAATTTTCACTCGCTGACCGAGAAGGCGTTGTTGGATCCGTGGGGTGGTGAGATTATTTTGGTTTTCTTTTTTTCCTTTCTCCTGTATTCCTTCTGCTCCATATCTTTTATAGGAACTTGGCCAGACTTTTGTTCCTCCTGACACAGTTTTCTCCATGAGCCATGTAGGGCATTGTAAAAGGTTACTTCTCCCAGCATTCGCCAAACAGGATGGGATGGGATCAAAGTGCACATGGTCTGTGGTGTCAGCTATTGGAGCCAGTGGGGGCTTTAATCTCCAGCCACCGGAGTGGGAACTATGTGTGTCCCCCAAGCCAGTACTGGGGGTACTGGGTGAGTGAAGAGAGTGAGGGGCTCAGTGCTGGCAGCTGAAGCGGGATTGTGGGTCACAGCCCATGTGCCTGATACCACCTGATGGGGGTGAATGTCTGTACCTTCCAGAAATTGGATGTGCGTGAAGTATGCATGTGCATCCATTGGTGAATGAAAATCTGCATCATCTGTAAGGTAGGGGTCCTCAGGTCTGACATAGGATATCAAGCAGGTGAAGCATCTGTGCTTGTATGTGGGGGGACCCACAAGTGTGGGGTGCCTGTAGAATGAGTTTGTGCGTTCTCTAACTGTGTGCACCTGGGATACACGCATAGCAAACAGGAAAGCAGTGGCTGCTTTCCTCAGCCTGGGCAGAGATCCTGGATTCCCAAGCACAGAATTGGGCTCCGAGTCCTGGGTTGGAGTTGCTGGAGGGCATCTCTTAAGGCTACATGTCAAAATCACGATTAAAGGTGGAGAGCAGGCTCTGCAGGTCATGAATGTAAACATGGGCTGCTGCTTTAAAAACCAGAACCCTCTGCAGACTTGTAGTAGAGATCTCTGGTTTCCCTGCAGTAGTCTTACTATAATTTTTACCCTTAATAAAGCCTTTTTCAGGCATACTATCTAAAGCTAAAATTGTGTATTATAAGACATATCAAGAGTTTTCAAGGATCTCTAAGTAGTGATTACCCCTACGCTACTTCTTTATATGCAATAATGATCTTTTCCAAAGAAAAGAAATGTTGCCTTCATGGCTAAAGTGCTACAGCTGTCTTATTCATTGTAATGAACTACTTTAAATCAAGAGACTCATTTATATGAATAAAGTGTGTTTCAAGTGGTTCAGTAATTTGTAGGTTTTCATTCTGTAATTAAATATTTCCTTCCTCTTGTACATAATTTGTGTCCCTTGAGAACCCTTGTTTTCTCCTGGTAGATAATACTCCTGAGAATATAAAATCCCTTGAGATACAGTAATGATAACTGTTTTCATAAAATCAATTTGAAGAAATACTAGGGAATAATGTCATAGAGCAGGAAAGAATGGCAATATTTATTGTATTGTAACTGAAGGCAAAACCTGACGTTTTGATGATGACTGACTATATTTGACAGCTTTCGTGTTACTGTTGCAACTACTACATAAATGCTTAAGTAAATTTTTATAAGTCTGAGAGAAAATATTTTAAAAGTAAGCACAAGGGTATAACAGGGACATATTCATTTTGCTCTTCTGTTCCTCATTCCTGTTGCTAATGCTGTGTGCTGCTGTTGATCAAAGGCTGGAATCCAATTACTTTCAGTATCTTGACTGAGTAGTTACTGTCCATGTTAAAAACATACAACTAAACAGGAAAACCGCCTTCCTTCCCCCTCAAAGCCCTCACATTCTGCTAAAGCCAAATGCCCTACTCATATTTTTTTATATTTTTTTTTTATTTTTTTTTCCTTTGGGGGAAACTGCAAAGAAAGAAATCCCAATGAAAAGAACAGCTTACAGTGGTACTGAGAACTGAAGTTATGGTTAAGGCAGCAAATCCACCTCTGGTTCACAGTGTTTCAAGAAAAAAAAACAGCCCGCAGACCTGTGTCTAAAATGTTAGTGCAAAGTAGCAGCTGCAGTTTTCAGTTTGGTATGGCAAGAACGAGTGGTGAGTTACTGTAAAATCTACTTCACCCTTGCCAGATGTAGGTGGAACTCTGGCTGAAAACAGAGCCCATGGTTCTCAGTGCACAGAGAGAGCTACTCTCAGTGATATTCCAGGCTGCGGAGATAATGCTAGTAAAAATGTACAGTATTGGTTTCCTTGCAGGAATACCTATTTTGTATGCTCTGTGAACCATTGGAACAAGTATTATAGAGTTTAGCAATGAACTGATAAACAGTATCAGCAGTGAAACTGACTTCTCAATAGTATCAGCAGCCATCCATAGAAGTGTTTAAAAAAAAAAAAAAAGAACCTGAAAAAGTGCATTCACTCATTTTCTTTAGTAGCCTAGGGTATAGGACCAGGACTTGTTAATTATTGGGATCAGAGGGGGAAAGGAACCAAGAGATTAAAATGGAGCATTTCCAGTACCTTTTAGTTTATAAATAATGTTGAAATATGAAACTATTTGACAAAAATATTTTGAATAATCATACTTTCAGATTACACTCTAGAATC
Organism: Psilopsiagon aymara; assembly: GCA_024733675.1. NCBI lineage: Eukaryota > Metazoa > Chordata > Aves > Psittaciformes > Psittacidae > Psilopsiagon > Psilopsiagon aymara. The sequence continues at coordinate 9,426 of JANRGW010046981.1, forward strand.
TCTCTAATAAGAATCTTTTTGATGAGATAGCATGAAAGTAATAATTGGAGGAAAAAAAAGAAACAGGAATAAACATTAAATTAGTTGTTGAAGACAACTGAAGCTTATTTCTTTCTTACAAATGAAGAGGTGTTTGACTCCCTGGAAAGACTAACCCAGTTGTCACTGATTTGTATGCCTGTGGGAAACCTTGGGAAAGTGAAGAGGGCAGACCAGGCCTGAAGAGTGGGCTACCTTTTACATCCTAGCCAGAATTACTCTGGTTTAGTGTTAAGGTAAGTTGGCAGGGCAAACCGGAGAAATCTCATACTCTTAGGTGATACGTGCCATGTGAATAAAAGACTTCAGTCCCTAGATTTCCAAAAGCATCATAGAAATGAAGTGAAAGAAAAGTTTGACTTTAATTTCATGTATATAGCTATGTAAGCTTAACATAATTGGTTTACAACAGTGGACTCTTCCTCTTATTTTTTTATTTCAGGAAGGAATGAAATAGCTTCTACGTAAGGTAATAGATATATTTTTCATGTTTCTGTCTTTACATAGACATAAAAAAACCCCAGATATAGCTGACTGTTTTTACAGTTCTTACAAGAAATAGCTGTTCTGCCACCAAATCATATACATGCCATTAAAAGCATTTTAGCAAAGTTTGCAATTATATTTAGTGTTATTGGAATAAAATTAACTTTGTTCATGTTTGGAAACTGTCTACAATGATCTTTGTCATGAAAATAGTCTGATGGCACCTTTAGCAACTGGGATAAACTTAATGACTTGATCAGTCAGTATCTTATCGAAGGTGCAATGACTTTTCTAAGGAATTCCATAGCAATAGTATATTTTGCATTCTTTTCAATGCATAACTTGCTCTTTGTGTTGCCTTTAGCTGCTAAAAATCTTTAGGGAGCTGTTCATGAAATGTCTAGCTTTAAAGAGTAGTGTGAAAAGTGTTAAGATGGTGAACAGATACTGCATAGCTAAATTGTTATTCTGTTGCTGTATTAGATGAGATTTAGTTTTCTGTAATTTATAATATTGTTCTGAAGTTAATAACACAGGGTGAAGAAAGAAACAAGGAAAAGTTTTAATAACTGTGACACAAATACTGAAAGGTGTTAGTTAGCAGCAGCAGCATGCAAAAATAAGAAATGTCAAAAAAATATGGTATAGACTAAAATTTACAAAGGGGCATACTTCCTTCTGTGGATGACATTTACAAGCTCAATTTTGCCACTAGCATTTGAATTAAGATTGTTGTAATTTTCCTTACCTCATTTTAATTATAAAATTTGTCAAAGTGCTTTTCTGTGTCTCAGAAAATATACACAGATAACAAAGGCATTTGAACTTTGACGTGCATTACTCATAGCATCAGCAAAATTGTTAAAAAAAAAAAAAAAAAATCAGTTATGTCTTACTGTCAGAATGTAACTCAAATTACTTTCTTACTTTATTCTTATTCTCCATCACATAGTACACATAAGCTTTTATATGCATAGAAACTGGTCACAAAATGATTAAAGTAAAAGCTTAAAATATAAGTTAAGATGCTGTGTTTCTCTTTTGTATATTTATTATGAAAGAAAACTTTAATTAAAAGCTTAGATTGACATTTTTTTCTCTCCTGAAACATCTGTCATTTTATAGAATAAAGAGGGTTGAGTTGTTACACACTAGCATTTTCTTTCATTTACTGTTAAATCTGCATGCCCTTGACTGCACGGAACACAAGCACTTTTTGAAGACAGAATTAGTAATTTACTCCTGAGCTTTTGTATTATGTTCTGTTATATTAATTAAGCAAGACTCTGCAATTGTGTCTGATGTGACAATGATAAATATAGTAATACGTAAATAATAAGACTTTTAATCTCCTCCCTCCACCTACTGGCAATACTCCTAATGCAGCCTAGGATAGCAGTAGCTTTCTCTGCATCAAGGGCACATTGCTGACTCATGTTCAGCTTGGTGTCCCCCAGGAGTCCCAGGTCCTTTTCTGCAAAGCCATTTTCTCTCAGATCAGCCCCCAGTATATACTGGTGCCTGGCATTATTCTTCTTCAGGTGCAGCACTTTGCATTTCCCCTTGATGAATTTCATGGACTTCCTTTCAGATCTTTTCTCCAGACTGTCAAGGTTGCTCTGGACAGCAGCACCATCCTCTGGCTTATCAGTCACTTCTGCGGGCTTGGTGTCTTCTGCAAATTTGCTGAGGGTACACTCTGCCCTAACATCCAGATCATTAATGAAGATGTTAAGTGGGATTAGACCTGGTACTGACCCTTGGGTTAAACTGCTAGCCTCCAACTAGATATGTGGTCACATCCATTCAGGCAGTTTTCAATCCACTTCAAATGTGAAGTCTGGATTGACAATATAGACTCTTTCTTCATCTACCATGCCAGTCATTTCACTGTAAGAGTTTATCAGCTTTGTCAAGCATGGTTTCCCCTTGGTGAATCCATGCTGACTATTCCTGATTGCTTTCTCATCCTTTATAATAAAACTGGTAACAATATCATGAAACACTGATAGCATAGTAATGTTATACAAATATTTTGTATGGTATTCTGTACTACGATCAGTCAGCCTGTCTACCTATTTATCTGCATATCTAAGATCATACTCAGAACTACATCATACAGTGTTCTTGACCTCTCTCAATTAGGCCAACTTGGAGCATTTTCAGCAACTGCTGATGTAATCCATTTCTCAAAAGAATAACAAATTTATTTTCAATATTTAATTTTATTTTTGCATGTCTTTTTATCATGTAAGTAGATTGTTGGCTTCCTGTTTTCAAAATGATCTTTGCTATAAGTCAAGATTTTACATTAAGAGTTAAAGTTTGTGGGCAGCTCAGAAATAGTAACGTTACCTTCTGTGAATAGAAGTTCCATCCAGTTGAGATATCTGTGTTATGAACAATTCCAAACAATATTTATTCCCTTATGCTGTTGCACTACAGATTAATGCTGAAATAACTTTTACTCTGCAAAGTCTTTTGCTTAACTAGAGCCTCTCCCTTTCAGCAATTTTTACACTGATTTCCACAGGTAAGGTATTGGTAAGACATAGAATTACTTCTGTTATTTGGCATTTGCAAGCTTGTCTTCCAATATCTAGGTTTATTTTTTCTTCAAATTCTTCCTATTAGTCTGATTGATAACCCAGTTCACTGGGAAATCACCTAGATTTACCTTTATTTATTTTAATTTGAATCACTGTCTCATCTGCTTTTGTTCCGCAGCCTGACAAAACTGATGTACTATTTGCTTTTTATTTCAAAACCTTTAGAAGGCTTATTTATTATTTTAACCTGATTTTTAGAATAGCCTGGTTTTGGCAAAGCAAGCTCATGCTCTCCAGAGTTTCATGTTTGACTCAGTTTCCTCAGATTCTGCTAAAAATTATTCCCCTTTCAAATTCTTGACATTTTAAAGAGATGGTTTTCAGATTTTGTATCCTTACTGTCATGTTCAAACTTCAGCAGCAGAGATTCATAAATGGCTTGTCCTTCTTCACTTTGCTTTAAGTTTTTAATCAATTTGACCTATAAATATCAGTATTTAAAAAACCTGCTCTTTTGCTTATTGTTCTTTTTAGCACTTCTGCTGGCTAATTACATAAAGAAAAAAAGTTATCCTGGAAACTGCAGTGACATTTTCAGAAGCCTTTGTGCATTGTTTTATCTTTGTTTCCACTCACTACCCTTTCTAATCTATTCTTGTGTTTCTGGGTATCTTCTTCAGCTTCTTCCTACCCTCCTAATGGCATATTACATTTATACGATAATTTTTGACAATCTGAACTACAAAGACTACCACTGAACTAAAAAGACAAGTAGCAAAGAATGTTTATATAGCTCTTCTATGAGACAAATGGCAAACAGTGCCTAGGTAACACTTGTGTGTAAGAAACACCAGGTCCTACTTTAGTGATTAGCCATATTAGCATCAATTTAGTAATTACAATTCTTGCACAGGAAAGGAAGTCCTAAGCCTTTCTCAGCCTCATGGAATATTAGGATACTCCATCAAAATGCACAAACACATACCTATATGATGGGGTGATTCTTCTTTGTGAAGGTTTTTCTTTCTACCTAGGTCAGATATAACATCTGTGTCCAGAAAAAAGTCAGCCTTATCTAACAGACCCCATTCAAAGCACTCCACAAGTATCATTCTCAGAATTGGAGGTAGCATTTTTCATTAAACTTTCCTCCTTTCATTCTTCATCCTACAAGTGAAAGCATGGAAACAAGTGAAAATCCACTTATTGAGGGACATATGTCTTGAAGGATTTTAGATCTGATGGATAGTTTTAAAATTACCAGAGTTTAAATATTTTCTTAACATGAGGAACACATGGGAACCCTAGAAACTGTCAGCATTGCAAGCTCTGTGAAACATTTTTAAAGGGGTTAAGCACAAGACAAAATGAAGACCTTCAAATATTTCCATTGCTTTGGGTTGGAAGGCACCTTTAAAAATCATCTAGTTCCAACCTCCCCACATCGTTTACTAGATAAGGTTGCTCAAAGCCCCCGTCCAGCCTGACTTTCATGTAGGACTTTTTTGATTCTCTGAAAGGAAGATATTTTGGTTTTATTTTAATTATTTTGTTTTGTTCCTATTTTACTTCATGAGTGCTTGTTCACTTCTCTGCTTCACAGAGAGATAGTATAAATTATATCATTTGTAGCCTGGTATTATCAGGTCAGTGTTTGCTCTTAATTAACTGAAAAGTCTGATAACATATTTGCTAGAAGATAATTAAAATATGGCTGAAGGTCTTGATATTGTTGTAGATCCTAACATATGACAAAAATGCAAATAGATAGTGAAAAGTAAAAAAAGAAAACAAAACCGAAACAAAACACAAAAACGCTAAAAGCTTTAAATTATATTTCCAGAAGCATTTTATCTAAAACTGGTAAGATTTCTTCACCTTGCTACAGTGAAAACTGCATTTCACAGCATCTACTTGACCTTTGAAATTGAAATTATCTTAGATTATAACTCATTCCTTTGTTTTGTCCAGGATATTGGCAAACTTAATAAATGAGACAGCCTGATAATTACTGCTGGAGCTGGGATTTATATTTGACTTCTTAATCATTGATCATTACTTCAAGGAATGATTCATGGACTCTGCCTCTAGAATACAATTTCTCAAGGGAAAGTTCCAGGCTGGGACAGAGTTTACTGAATTACAGGAAGAAACTTAGAGTGTTTCTTAAGCAAGAGGAACTTAGCTTTTTAGGCCTTCAGTCTTCAGGATCTTGACACTATCAAACAAGATCACGTATTTCTGTTAGGGTTAAGACTTTTAATAGAAGGGCTTTTTTTTTTTTTTTTTTACTTTGTTTTTGTTTAGTTGGGTTTTTTTAGCAATTGATAGCTGAGACATTCTGCTTGCTACTTGGAATTGATAATGCAATACCTTAATGACAGTCAAGTAGACTATGCAAATATATTACAGAGACAACATATAAACACATATCAGTGCTATTTGGTATTAGTATGAAAGGAAACAAAAGCTTTCTATGTTATACTGCTTAAGTAAATTTAAGTAAACAGGATTTTCTGGCAACAGCTTTCATTACGTTTGTTTAGCTACTCTTTTTCTTTCGGGATTTTGTTTTTAAAGTGCTGGGTTTTCTTTTTTTGGTTTTTGGTTGGTTGGTTGGTTGTGGGTTTTTTTTCATCATGACAACTGCCATCACCCAGAGCTGAAATAGTGATCCTGAACTTTCCTGGAATAATGACAGTTTTACATTAATAGTTTCTGAAAAGATGTGGTTTATGGTTTTGGGGTTTTTTTAAGAATTGTGCTGCTGAATTGTGATGTTGCTTGCAATACTGTAATTGTAGTAAATTGCATGATGTACTAAAACCTGAAATGGTCAGTTCACACTCAGTTGCAGGCCTTTCTGTTATATTTAGTCTAGTAAATTTGTGCTGAAACACAACGTTCCTGACATTTCTGAACTGATTCAGCTGGAAGATTGTTTAATTGCAAATTCCAACAAGCAGTAGTCAACCATTTTTAATGCTACTTGTCTTTCAGAGAGATAAAAAAATTATTTTGACATACAACCTTTTCAAGATCTAAAATCATTACCAATAGTTTGCATTTATTACTCATAAAAGTAAAGCAGAAATGGCAGCTGGCCTTCAAGTAAACATTTCCAAATAATTTTTTCTATTCTTATGTCCTTTAAAAATATGCAGTTACTAAAGGAAACAGGACATTTGGGTAGATATTTCATATATGATAATACTCGCACGTGGAAAAAATACCAGGTAAAAATTAAAGGGGTAGTAGTATAAGGACATATAGTTCTAATTAACCCCGCAATGTTGTTGGAGAACCAAGTAGAAAGCAGCCCATCTGGTTTTTATAATAAATTTAATTTTTTGACACTTCTGTTTCTTTTCAGGTCAGTGGATCACCTGAAAATGTCATTTTTATGATCAGAAATATAACACATTCATCAATGTAAGTACTGCAATAAGTATCTATGCGTTGATCTATCTATCTATTATCTATCTATCTCTGTATTTATCTGTCTGTCTTCTGTATTCACTGCTGGTGGTCTGGTGAAGCTGGGGAAGGAAGAAAACTTTTTTGTCATAAGATTTTTATTAAGAAGATAAACCTGGTGTGATGCTGATTTGCAGTTTTCCTTTAAAAAACATCTCAGAGACACTGAAAGTGGTGAAGTTCTCTATAACTTTAACAATGCTTTAATGCAGTTTTCAGTTTTAAGCTTTCATTCTTTATTTTCCCATTACACAAAGACCTTTTGCAATTCTGTAATAATTCTGTCTTTTTATCTGTTTAAAACTCGTCTTTTACCTGTTTGAAACCTGATCACACAAAATGTCGTGGTTTAGGCCATAAATCAGCCGCGCAGTTTTGCTACATGGAGAATCGAAAGAATACAACTCCCACAGGTTGAGACAAGAACAGTTTAGTAACTAAGGTATAACACAAACCACTACCACTACCACCAATAATAAGAATGACAAGAGAAATACAAAGGAAAAGAATACAACAGCTCACCACGTATACCCAGCCCGATCAAGTCATGCACCCCTCACACCCTTCCGGGTCTCTGCTCTCTGTTTCTGCATCCCAGGCATGACGTGCTATGGCATGGAATACCTCTTTGGTCAGTTTGGGTCAGGTGTCCTGTCTCTGCGTTCTCCCGGTTCCCCCCCTCCCTGGCAGAGCATGAGGCTCCGAAAGTCCTTGGCCAGACCAAACATCACTAAGCCATAACTAAAAACATTGGTGTTATCAGTGCTGTTCTCAGGCCACAAGTCAAAAACACAGCACTGCACCAGTTACTGAGGAGGAGAAAAATGACTGCTACTGCTGAACCCATGACATAAAACCAATCCACAGACTGGACCTATGTGTGATTAGAAGTAGAGTTCTGGAAGATAAGTCTTTGAAATTTCTTGAATTGTTTTCAGTTTGCTTTTGTATCGACTTGATATTGCTGTAAATTTTTATTAATTCTAGCTCATCACTCTCTAAATATTTTTCTTTCTCTGGAATTTGCAGAATAACAGTATTTTCAGGTAGAAAATTAGTATCATGGATTTTTTTTTTTTTTTCAATTTCGAAACTGAAAATGGACTTGCTTCCAGAATTATGGGGTTTCTTTCATCTCTGGCAAAACAACCTGAAAAATACCATCCTAAAATTTAAAGCCTATGGGTACATCAGACTATGAGACATGCCTTATAACAAGGCAGGACTTTCATCATAAGTGAAGATCAGAGTTGAATCAGTTCTGTCTAATGCATGACTAATTTGCAGCTGCAGGGTTGTTTTTTTTTTTTTTTTTGCTTACTATTCTGACCCTCCTAACTTTTCCTAGTGGAAAAAGGTTGGTGGAATGTGATTATAATCTTTGAGGATCCCTTGAAGTACTTCCCATCTAGTCTCAAGCTCGAGGTTAAAAGGAGAGCATCTGCTAAAACTTTGTGTTACAGTCTGCAGCTACCATTTAATCCTGAACAATAAAAATTCTGTAGCAAGGTGGAAGATCCTCAAAGAGAAATATGAAGGAGGAAAATCTAAATATTTGTAGATCACAGAATGATGTAATCTATTGTCCCATAAATTTCTTACAGGCACAAGAAAATATAACTTTTGTTCTCTTTGAAATACTTTTAGTTCTGATTGCCTCTGTTTAGGCAAGATACTTTCAAATCTGGAAAATACAGAAATTACACTTCTGATGAGTTGAGAAGTTAAACCAGTTTATATTCAAAGACTAAAACAACTTCACCTAGCAAATTAAATGCTTTACATAGCCATGTTAATATAGTACAAATAAAGAACTCACTATATTCTCTATACTGTAATTATCTATTAGGGGAATGCAAAAACTAGTGAGGAAAAAGAGCTATTCAAGCTGAAGGACAGTAATAGTAAAATAAGAAGCAGTTTATGAGCTAGTCGTGAATTTAAGCAGGAAATTAGGAAAAGGTCTTTATTAAAGATATTGGCTTCTGGCATGTTATTTGGAATCTGCTTTTTAATGAAATTGTATTCAGTGTTTTTATTTGGAACAGCAATTGACTAGATTTTCTTTTTGACCTGAGAATTTAATCTTGTATACCTCAGCAGCTGCCATCAGGTATACAGAGACTGTGACCCATTGTCCTGCTCTAGCCTCTAGCCCAGAGACTGTTACTCACCCCACTCCACTCAGTCCCACCAGTAGCTGCTCTCTGTTTCTGTTTCTGCCCTAACAGCTGGAGGGTAAACCCCCCCTGGCTCCAGCAGCTGATGCTGAGACACTCACTGTATCTGGTATTTGATGCTAGGGGCCAGGGAAGCCCACACTTCTGGTCTGACTCCAGCAGCTGGCACCAGGTTCTCTTCACACGCACTCAGGTCTCAGCAGCAGCTGGCACTGAGCCCTTGCAGCACATACAAATGGGACAAAGAGTGAGATTACGGTGATAGTTAAATATGGTTTCTTAAATATGAGCATTTAATATGGCTCCTTAAAGGAGCAGACACTCTCCTTCCTTTACTTATGCCTAAATAATATTTAGCACTCCTAGGACTGGATAATTTCATCTAGCTATGATGACTACAGTGTGAATAGCTACACATATTGCATTTTCTCTGTCCTATTGCCAACATACACTTCCAGCTGAGCTGAGTTGTACTTATAAGCAAATACACCTTAGATACAGAGCGTTACACTTCAGCTGTCTAAATTTTGAGGGGATGCATCAACCGTTCCTGCAAGATTAACAATATTTTTGATATGATGCAAAGTGTCTGTTATAAATTAACTCACCAGTTTAAACTTTGTTAAAAAAAATGAAGACAGAACCTTGAGTCAGTGCATTTAAGCATGATTTGCACTGGTTTCCCATAGTTATCTTGAAAGTCCGTATGCAAGCACCTTTTGGTCATAAACTCAAAATTGTGTGCTTGACTGAATTCATAGAAACATGACTGTGTGTTTATGCTTGATCTAGATCACACTAATACTGATATACTTGCAGGGCCATCCTAGATAATTTACAGGCCCATATGAATGATGGTGGAACTTCTACACAGAAATAAATTGAGGATTTCACTCATCAATTCTGATTGCTCTAATGGATTTTCTCCTCCTAGTTCAAAATCCATAGTGTAGCATTGGTACATCATCTTTTTTACATTTCCGTGTTATTTCTCCTTGCCTGGAAATTGTGAAATTCTAGGCTAAATTAAACTGCATAGGATTTGCATGTATTATCCATTAAATTATTAAGTTGAAACTATTTTAGTAAGCCAGTTTACAATGTGGCTGCACAAAACCTTGAATCAAAACAAGTTACAGGGAACTGTTGTATGCTAATGGAAAGAAGGGGGCCCTGATGGAAATTTCTTCAGGTGGCCATGCTGACAAAGTGTTTCTGTTACCTCTGTCCTCAGCTGGCACCTGTGTAACAATAGATTTTTAGGCTCCATTCCTCCTCTGCAGGAGCTATCCACTTTCAGCCTGGCTCAAGACCAGAAATTCAGTACAAGCATTTAAAAATCATTTCTGATTGCAGCCTGATGTAGTTGTAGAAGTTATTCATGCTAGATGGGTTGAGGAGTGATGTCTTGTCTAATAGAAACATATTCTCTTTTTTTTTTTTTTAATTCTATATATATTGCAATTATCTCTATATTGTATTTTAATATAATATTATATGCATTATATTGGTTTTATTGTATTATAGATGTTTATAAAAAAGTAGGATAAAACATCACTCTTCATGTTGTATTGAATAAACTCTGATTATAAATCTCAAACTGAATTATTTTTTAACATCCTTAGATTCTAAATTAGAGAGATTTTTCCCCCACCTTTTCTTCTACTTTCTTTACTTCGTCTATAATTTTTAAAGCCAGTTTGATACTTATTCAAGCAAAAATGTACAATGGTTTTGGCAGCCCACTGCTACTCCATTTCATTTTTCAGTTATTTCTAAATACTTTCTCTAATTGCCAGAAGTACCACAGGATATATTTCCCGAATGGAACAAGCTGCATGTATGTGTACATGCATGTTCATATGTTGCTTAAGGAAAACTCAGGGTAGAAACTACCAACTTATTTCATAGTAGAATTTCTGTTCCACCTGTCATTTGCACTTTGCCTTAGATTGTTTTTATGTAATGAGCTATATGCACTCAGATGTAGCAGTGGCTGGCTTTTGGATTTGTTTCTTTTTTTTTTAATTGGCACTGAACAGCTTCCATGTTACTGATATTCTTAAGACATAAAGACAACCTAATACTATTTTATTAAACATCTTTTAAAATCATACATAAAAAGTTTTATAAGCTTTTTGCTTAAGGAGCCATTTCTGTTCATATTGTGTGTGTCAATGGAATTCCCACTATGGCATCAGTGGTACTGAAATAAAGTGTCTGCATAAGAAAGGTTATATTGTAATTTTACAGCAGCTCACTGTAACACAAGTCTTAACTGCACAGGTTTTGGAAGCAGACCAAGGATTTTATTTTGACACAGTTGTTGTGGATAGTTTAGTGTGTGGCAGAGAAGCAAAAAGCTATGCTCATTCTTTCAGGGCTTTCCCCTTGCATTTACTACTTGAAGATGACAAGATGAAATAGTTTCATGTACTTCTGCAGTGTTGCCCACTACAGATCATGGTGTTACTCAGTAATGAAAACTGTCATATAAAGACTTAATTTCCGCAGTCCTTTGCAAAATGAAGTCAAAGGAACAGTAAGAAAACTGGTGGGCTAAGGAATGATTGATTGGTTTTGGTTTATGGTAAATCCAGTCTTTGGTAAGAATTAACAGCTGAAAGCTTGCTGGTTATAATGTTTAAAGAGCCTGGAATGTGTCAATAGAAAAATTAGTTAATGTATTAGTTACATTATCCAGCTTGATGGCTGTATACTTTTGTAATTTATGGATATGTACTTACATAATTATTTTGTCACCTAATTTTTCTTAGAATTACACAGATTTTCCCTCAATTTTCCTAAGGTGGGCATCACTCTAATGCAGATATGCGCCAAATGTCTGTGCAGCTTTCACTTCATAGGTGCTTGTGTTTTTGTTGAAGGGAACATAAGTAACAACCAGAAATTCAGAGGTGTCACCACCATGATCACGCTTGCCAAGGTTTATTTTCTTTGACACTTGTGGCATTCACAAGCTGAACATTTTAGCATTTGAATCTTCTGAGAATTCTTAAGCATTCTATGAGCATTCTTAATGTATGTAGTAATAATTGGACTCCCTATAAAGCAAAATAGCTGTAATTACTAAGTTATACGGGCAAAGTGAAGATGAAATGTCTTGAATCTTGTATATAATAGTATAATGGTTAAAGCAATCGACTGGAAAATGAACTATTTTTAGCTATTCTTCTTTCTGAATTGTTTTATGTCTGCTTTTGGTATTGTTAACACATGTTGTTTGATGGCTTTTTTATTAAAAGAGTGGAAGCAGTGCCCCAGTAAAAAGCTCTGTTCTGTGTTCTAGGATTTCTTTTCCCTTTCACTGTATGTAGGGGTTACTGGGGTCTGAGTTTCAGGGTCAGTGTTTTTTTTTTTTTTTATTAATTTCTCTCTCACTGGCCCCATGAATCATTCTTTTATTTTGGCACAATGATAGAGGTGCAAAAGGAAGGGTAGGAAATGACTCAATTCTATAATTTTTTTTAGGACTCTCTGCTTGATAAGTCTTTTGGTGTCAGGAAAAGCCGATGTCTCTTTCAACCCTCATTAAATTTTCAAAATACAAAGTCAATCAAAAGCATACTTTAAGCCTGTGCAACATGTTCTCTGTAAGCAGTGAACTGAAGAAAGATGAGTATCCTGAGAAATTAAACTAAGGAATCTATATCAAGCCTCTCACTTTCAGTTTGTAGTTCAGCTAGTATTTGCACTTCTTACCTAGAGGTTAGCGGTATCTGAAGTGTGATTTAAAGTGTTAGAAACACAACATCTCTGCCTTGCACCTAAATGAAAAATGAATAAACAACTTTAGATGTCAAATCTCAAGTAGTATTCCCATTTTGATTCTAACCTCAGTTCTGGGTCATACAACATTGTTAAACAGTGACAGTGAATTCTTTAGGTCTTAATGAAAATTGTTTCTCTCTTTTTTTACATGATGAGAATATTAAGACAATACGTTATTACTTCTACAGCTGTACTTAATAAGACAAATTCTTGATTTCAGACTGTAAAGGACTAAGTATACTAGTTAGTATTTATTTGTAGTCATTTTTTTATGCATTATCAGGACTGCTTAGTAAGGACGTTAAGGTGATGAGTAGGCATATGGTAAATAAAGGCCTCATGACCAACAAGGATTTCAGTACAGATTTGTGTTGAATAAAATATGCAGATAATGAAGGGCAAGAATGAGATAGCAGTAAACACATTTGGGGGGGGGGGGGGAGGGTAGCAGTATTCATCATATGTTCCATGTGCTGATACACTAAGAGGGGAAATAAACTTTTATATTTGACTTCACTAGTTATTTAACAGCTGAAATTTGTTTAAATTATATCCACTGCAACACAGTGTATTTAGCTTTTTAAAAATCTCAAACAATAGAACTGACAAATTTGTCATCATAAAAAATTAAAATTATTTTCCAGTCAAGCTCACATTGAATATGCCAGGCTGTAATTGTATATAAGCACCGCGTTCACTATGATGATCACTGTTTTAAGTACAAAATGTTTTTTTCTGCCTCAAGATTAGTAATTTCAGTCAAGATTAATTTCAATCAAGAATTGCCTGTGTTTTTGTTATTTAAAGACACTGTAACAGATGCGGGTGTCAGCATTGTAGATATCCATGTTTATTCAAATCAGTCTTGCATGTAGTACATTTCCTGAACTTACGAGAAATTAATGGGACTAAAAGCCTTTAGATCTTTTTTCCTTACAAAGTGATAAATTATTCTAGCTCTTACGTCAGCTACCTGATTTACCTGGAGTATAAAATTAAAAAGTAAACTCTATCCTCATTGTTTTATCTTCAGAATTCTTATGGATCATTCATCTGGCATAATCCCTGAAGTTATGCTTTTCAGTTTCAAAGCAGGTAACACTGGTGTTGAATTTCTAAAACAGAAAGTGATTTTCTTGAGAATTCTGTGATTGCAACAATGATAAAGAAATGAACCAAGGAATGCACATAAAATATCCCAAGCACACTGAATCTAAACCTCTACCCTTTGTTTAACAGACACATTTGAAAATATGCTCACTCTGAAGTGGTAATTCTTTTTGTTAGATTCAGTCATACGAAGCATATGAACTAGTTCTGTAATAAAAATTGAATAACCCAAACTCATGGGTGATCATATGTCTCTAATATTAAAGGGAGGGGGTGGGTGCAGTTTTGGTTAGTTGGGCTTTTTTCCCCTTTCTTTACTGAAGCTAGATGTACGCTGCATAGGGTAACATTTATGTTATCTACCTATGTATCTATCTTTTTAATGTATATGACCATAAAATTTCATGCTGTTGCTGTTTTGCCAGTTTCAAATGTACATGCAAGTCCTGACCATAACTTTATAATGTAATGATATTATGGCTTGTACTGAATCCTCTCCTTCATACATCTTATGGTTTCATAAACACTTTTCCTTTTTTTTTCCCACAGAGGTACAATATCTAGAGAAGGACTAGAACATGGTCCAAGAGTTTTTTACTTGAAAGACAAGATATCTAAATTGTCCTGTAACATGCATTAGCAGGGAAATGTAGATATAGGCTGTGGGTGCATATCTACACTGTCATTTTTAATCACTTCCTTTTTCCTTTTCCTATTTCTTACTCAGATGGCATATTTTATAGGTTGCTAACAGGAGGCACTCTTGGAAAAAACAGGTAGGTCTCTTCAGTGGTATAACTACAAATGAGATGATTTATGAAACAGTCCTCTTACTAACTTTGACACATGACGAGTAAATTTCTACTCTTTCACAGCCTTCAGACATATAATTTATTCATCTTTCAGTTGCAGAATTGTTCCCCAAACACACAGAAACCTGGCAAGGTTGTTCTATGCAGAAGGATTTAAATAACTCAGCACTACTCTTTGAAATTAAAAAGCAATGAGGTACTATAAAGATACAAATAATTGCATCAGAAAGGCTAAGAGTGATGTGGAGAATGAATGGGAATGCCAGGGTGTGGAAGAACCATCAGGAACATGCAGCATAGAAAGTGCTCTTAGATCCTGTGTTAATGACATCCAGTTTAGCAAGTCATCAGCACCCCAGCACATCAATATGCAGTTTTGTAAAATACTCAGAGTTGGAGACAAGGAAAGTGTTGGTTCACAGATGCCAAGATAGATACACTGCCAGCATCAAAAGGGCAAAAAAAAGGCATATCTGAAGTCTGTATGTGGTCACTAACTTAGAAGACATGAAGAGGACTTTATAATTGTCTTCTGCTGTCATCATTGAGAATGATGAATCGTAACATCTAGACATGACCACTTAAGTGGCTGGCTGCTGGCCAGACAACATGAACAGTCCCTGATCCCTCTGGATGGCTTGAACATCCCATACTCTAGTGCTTGTATGGTGGAAGAGAGTGGCAGTGAGTGAAGCAAGTTTTGTTTCAGTTTTTCTTTTAAATAAAATCACTTCTTTCCTCCTGTAACGTTTTATATGTGTATTCACTGCATTATGGCTACAGTCCAACAGTATTTCCTACAAAGGTGTGTGGTGAGGATCCACAAAATTACAGAGAGCAGGTTAAACATATGTTTAAGTGGTTATAAGATATTGCAGCCATGTGGGCACACAGCAAAGTAATCCTGTATTGCAGTACTGAACCACACTTCACTCCATACACTATGCAGCATAGATCAGGCCAGTCTGCATCAGTGAACTGTGTAAATGCAAGCCACTTTGCACACAGTGCCTAGGAATAGTGTTTTACTGCCTGACTATTTTCCAGGACCTTTAAAAAGAGCTTTTTAAAGACACAGTAACAATAATAAACAGGTTCATATTGTCATAAGTATATATAGCACAAGGACTGAAGTGATAGCTTACTGTCCTATTTCACCAAAGAAAGGCTTTAGGTTATATATATGTAAATGGAATAGAGCATTTTTAAGGCAGAGAGACTGTTCTTGCCACTTCTAATGTGCAATAAAAATTTATTATGTGAGAAACATGCATGAGGATTTGAATGGACATGCATCCAGTGTATTATCGTAACACAGGCATTGGAAACCACCTTTCCTAAGTAAGGAAAGACTATCTGCAAATAGCTAGTATATGGAATATCTCCATATTGGCATTTGAACATAGTCCTTTCAGAAAAAAATGGAAATGGAGATGAGTGGGAACCGATGGGCTATCTGAGAATACTTCTAGTATGCCACATCTACAGTCACCTTTCTTTGGCACTGTAGGCACCTTCATGCTCTATGCTGCTTTTAAATTCCTAAATAAAAACAAAACAAAAAATGCCAAAACAAACAAAAACAACAACAAAAAAAACACCAGAAAGAGAAAACTGGAGGGCTTCCATATGCGACATTCTTTCCAACTTTACAGAAAATGATTTCCTTATTTACAAACTTGCCTTGAAAAAATGACTCAAAGGTTGCATTCCTTACCATTCCAGTGAGAATTTATTCATTTACTAACTTTCCATCACCAAAAATACTCTCATGAAAAACCTAGAATGGTTTTTGGTTTTGGTTTGTTTGTAATTTAAGAGTGTCAGGAATAAATATTTACCTGTGAAGGAGACAGAGACAAAATTTAAAGATAACTCAGCTTAGTTCAATATTACCTAATTAAAAAATTCTAGGTAGCATAGAGTGCAATGGTGTGTGACACTGGGGACTTCAAATTCACTACAATGAGACTCAAACTCATGTTTTCTACATTTTTCTTCCTTAGTTTAGAGAATGAAAGTAAATGACAAACTTAGATTTTTATTTTTTTTTTTCTCACCAGGTCATTTTAAAGATGCTTTAGCAAACACTGTGAAATTATTAGAATCCACAGACTAAATACGGGGAAAGGAAACATGCATATAAATTGCACAGTTAATTATTTTTGTCCATAAGTAAATTAAGTTTGAGCTTTCACTTTCAGGCTTGGATCATATGGCAAGCTTGACGGAGAATCCATAAGCTTACTCAGATAGTATGAACAATACCCTCAAAGCTTAATAGCACCTTATTTTGTATAATAGGTTTCAGTCTTTTATGACCTTATAAAGAAATGGATGGATTTTAAACCAATAATTTGCTAATCCTAACTAAACACTGTGATCTTGTTGCTTCTCGTGGTGCTACTTTATTCACGTCCGGTAAATATATTACCTCTGTGTATATGGAGCTGGAATGACAGTTGCTGATTCACAGCTTCTCTGCTGAAGCTAGAAGTACAGTAAGTTTCTGTCATTGTATGAAGACAGTATCTCCTTGTATAGTGATGTATAGAGTGAGAGCCAAGGTTAATGTTTCAAAATCAAGTACCTGCTTGGCTAAGTTCAGCCAAATATTCTTGAGCTGCTATAACCCTTTGAGACTCCAGATGGAATGAAATGGAAAACGATTTAATTAAATGTTCTGGGAATGTAATTTGGGACATTCTGTATTTATTAAAGAAATCTGGTTTTGAACAACTGTATTACACTGGGAAATTATTACTACTAAGCAGAATATGTATTGGCACAGCTTGACAGAACAGGTAGAAAGGTAATACATAGATGCATGTTTCCTTAACGTATTAGAGTTTCATGACACTGTTTGAATGAGGTGTAGCTATGATTAATTCAAACATGTTAGCTGAGGGTTATTATCAGGTTAGTCTACTGATGTACAATCTGTCACAAAAGCCTTGGAATAGAAATCCTGTAGATGCATCAGTTCATGTTTAGAATTCCTTAAATCATAATGACATTAAAAATTAATTTTCACTATCTATACTGAGAACAGATTTTTAATTTTTTTTTTATACTTACCACTCTTTATTTCACAAGTCGATATGAAAAGAAAAATTCTGTTATTTTCACCTGGATATTTATATATGAGAACAAACAAACAAACACGTATCATCCATGTTCTCCAGGCCTGAGTTTGTTTCTATGTATTCAGGTTTTTCACTGTTGTTACTTCATGCAGTTGATTCTGTTTTTTTAAGTACCACAACATTAGCACTACAACTGAAAAACAGAGAAACAGATTATCTGTGGTATACTCTATATAGACTTCACAAGTTATTCCTTACCTCAGCCCATAACTTATTGAACTGAACCATCCTCTAACAATTCTTCCTGAGTAGATTTGTGTGAATAATTGTTTTTTTCAGTTAGTGTTCAACTGAGAAAATATTAATACAAAAGTTGAGAAAATAGTAATACAAACAATATCCTCTACTTACTCCTTCTGAATTTACACTGCATGACCCATTTCAAATCATGCGGACTTCATTTGAATCAGACATTTGATCCCAACTCTCTCTTCCCACTAATAAAAAATACTGTAGTTCAGTATTTTTTAAATGACAGCATTATTTATCAGGGAAGAAGGGCACATATAAGAATTAGCTCACAGTTGGTTAAAAATCATTTTGTTTCTAAACACGTGTGTCCAGGTGGATTGCTTTTTTTTTTCCCAAAAAATATTTTTTAAGTTTCTAAAAAATGTTTACTCCTGGGGTATGATACTCGAAAGAATAAAGATGTCCTTCAAGAATTTTTGCAGCTAAAGTATAAATGGCAATTCAAACTCAGTACTGTCATATGCAAAATGAGCGACTTAGAGAAGACTATCAGAAAAAAAGATAGACTTTTATTTTCTATTTTCCTTTTTTTTGTAGGTGAGAGTGATTTTCTTTGTGCACCAAGGAGTAATTGACACACCTGACTTTTCCGCCCTTCTCAGTTTTCCTTGACCATGTGAGTATTTCCTTGACCATTTTCTAGTATTCTTTCACATTAAAGATAGATTTTAAAAAAAGTTATTATTGACCTTTTCAGATAAAAGGGGAAAACAAAAAAAAAGCCACCTAATTATACAATGTGTAAGATGGACTTTTGAGAAGTACATTTAAGTGTCTATAGACTTTACTTCCATAGTGAAAACTTGCAAAGACAGGTATATCTCAATCATAATCACATTTACTTTTCATTGGTTGATTAAATGGATATTCAGATTTGACTGGTCAAAGGCAGCCAATTTCCTATAGGAACCTGACCTCAAAATTAAAGTGCTTTCCTTTGTTAGACAATTGGAAATAGCATATTCAAATATACTCATCAGCTATTTATTCTGAGCAGTCTCAACTGTAGAGAAAACAGGCTATTTAATTTCACATTAGATTATATCTTCTTACCCCTTTGGACTGAATGTCAATTACCTAAAATACCAGGTTCTTAATTTTAATCTATAATTTAAGCTTAAATGTGTATGGATTTTTTTTTTTTAATTTCTTTTTTTAAAGCATCTATATTGGCAGTTAGAAACACAGTCAGGATATCAGCTAAGCTGTATCGTGAGATTTGGAGTATTTAGCTCTCAAGTACTATTTAAGGATTCATCTTGAAGTAAATTAGGTCACTATGAATCTAGGTCTTTTAAAAGAAATATATATAATAAAGGTTTTCTTCAATCCAAAGTTCATGAATAAAAATCAGATACTGCTCCAGAGTTGCACTTTTCTCTGAGGAGGGATAAGCCATAGAGTACCTCTGGGTTAGGCTGGATAACCTGCTGACTCTGCTGCAATGAAAAGGCATACATTGCAAAGCTCAGGAGAAAAAATGGAAACTTTTTGTTGCTCCTCCCAGAAAATAACTCTTCAGTGAGTTGAAATTATAGGGTGGAAAAGCAGGTTGGAAGATAACCCAAATAACTGATAGTATGAACAGTATGAACATTGGAGTGTACCAATAACAAAATGGATCAAAATTTGTTGTTTTATTGAAATTTAGATCAGATTTATACCTTAACAACTCAAAATAAATGTATCATTGAATATAGATACTTTTTTTCTCTGGTACAAAACAGAGAGGATTAGCATATATTCTATTTCCTAAATTTTATTACCCTGCATATTGGGAAATAGAGTGCAAAGCAATGAACTTCAATTTTGTCAACAAGTTGACATTTATTAATTAAAATTTCCTTGTTCTCGCCAGTTAGATTGTCACTGCTCATTCTGTATCACTTCATCTTTTCCTTAAAAAAAAAAACCCACAACAGTTTTCTGGTTTATTCTTTGCAGCAGAATGTTATACTGAAAATACAAATGCTTCAGTGAAATTGAAAGTATAGTCACACTATGAAAATAATGCTTTCCCAAGAGCATGAAAGCTGGTGCTAAAGTAACAAAGTGGTGGTAGAAGCAGGATAAAATGTTTGACCTTGTCATGGGTTCAGCAGTAGCAGTCATTTTTCTCCTTCTCGGTAGCTGGTGCAGTGCTGTGGTTTTGACTTTTGGC
>JANRGW010046982.1:0-41868 GCA_024733675.1 Psilopsiagon aymara
GTCTTCAAAGACTTGGGTGGTGTGGTCAGAGCATTTGACAGTGAAGACTGAGGCAAAGAAGTCATTAAGAACCTCAGTCTTCTCCAAATCAAGGGTAGCCAGTCCTCCAGATTGCTTTCGGAGAGGGCCCATGTTCTCCCTACCTAATCTGTCTTTTATTTGCAATGTAATTATAGAATCCCTTCCTGTTATCTTTAACATCCCTAGCCGAGTTTAATTCTAAGTGGGTCTTATCTTTCCTAACCTGGTCTCTAGCTTCCCATACATCATCCCTATATACTTCCCAGGCCGCCTGTCCTTGCTTCCACCTTTTATAAGCCTCTTTCTTTCTTTGAATTTTCCCCAGCAGGTCCTTATCCATCCAAGGAGGTCTCCTGGCCCTCCTGCTGCACTTTCTTCTAGTTGGGATGCAACACTCCTTTTGACCTTTCCTTTTTTCTTCTTTTCATTTTCATCCCCATTTCTCCCTCTCATTCCACGTTTTCCTGTTTTTACTACCTCTTCAGCAATTGCTGATTTTTATAACTGCTGTCTCTGTATCATATTCTTCTTCAGGAGAGAAAAAGCTGGACCAGTGTGCCTCGACATGCAAGCTTTAGAGCAGAGGAGAAAAAGTATCCGGGACACAGAAGACACAGTTGCTCATCACACTCTACAACAGTACCTGTATAAACCTAGGCAGGAGGTGAGAGCAGATTGGACTATTTTCCAGCCTAAAACTAGGAGACATTAGGAATCAAAACTTCGGAGTGAAACTCAAAGGGAAAGAACCCATCTGTACAATCTGCACCTTTGAGGAAGATAGGCTCTTTGTCTATATTCTTTCTCATTTATGAACATGCCTCTTGAACAGGACTGCATCCTTGATTTCACTGGGGCCAGTGGAATGCAGAACTGGATCCAGCACAGGTTCTGAAGCATGATTAAATGGAGTGTATCAATTGAAGTGATTCAGACACTTACAGGGAGAGGCTTACTTTGAATGACAATTGCTCTTACATATTAAAAAATCTTGGATTTATACCTTTTTCATGGTAAAGAAAGAAAAATAGGAGTTTTATTAGTGCTTTCAGACTAGTCTTTGGTTCATCCTTTTAATGAAGTTGGTTTTATTTGCATGGCACTGATCAAATGCATTGATTCGGGGCTTCCAGTTGTATTTCTAAATTAATTAATTGTCTTCCCTTCCTGGCCACAGCATAAACACCTGTACAGTCGACATGAGATCATGCACAGTGAAGATGAGAAACAAGACAAGGAGATTTTCCATAGGACAATGAGGAAGCGCTTGGAATCTTTCAAGAGTACCAAACTAGGAATAAACCATCCCAAGAAGCTCAACAAAATTCACAAGCGAGACCGAGGGCAAAAAAGGGTAAAATGCCTTCTTAAGGACCCAGATATAGGCATGGAATAGAAAGGGAGCACTCTGAATGGTCTTGTGTCCTGCATTTATCTCTGTCCTATATAACCTCATGAACTTAAAGGGCCTAAGTAAGAAGAGATTAAACTATGAGATAACACAAGGGGCATCTTCCCATATGCTGCTCTTCTCTGTGCTTTACAATACTTCTGGGTGGGAGATTTTGGATCACTTGAAAAACAACAGACCTTGAGCCACACTGCAATACTGTGGGGAGATGTTGTAGGTTAGCAGTATCTACTATTATGCTATAGTAGCACTATAGTATTGAGTATTCCACAAAATTTGCATGAAACTAAGAGGTAACATACAGCGTACAAAGAGACAAAGTTCCTTTCTTTTCCTGTAGTGAGTACAAATGTTGGGGAGAAACTAATGACATCCCTATTGAAACTCAAGCAAATATTACAATGCATTTCAGCGTTATGATGCTGAACTCATAATTTCAAAGGATTCCACATCCACATACCATTGCTATCTGATGATGGTAGCATATTTGGTAACTTCGTTTGTTTTCTTTCAGCGAAACAGCAATGTCATACCAAATGGAAAAATACCTTCAGAAAATCCAGTACAAGATTTTACTTTGAAGGAAAAAGGTAAAAAGACTCTTAGACCAATTTCATTAACTGCATTTTACCAGCT
The DNA here is from genome assembly GCA_024733675.1 of Psilopsiagon aymara. Taxonomy (NCBI): domain Eukaryota; kingdom Metazoa; phylum Chordata; class Aves; order Psittaciformes; family Psittacidae; genus Psilopsiagon; species Psilopsiagon aymara. The sequence goes on from JANRGW010046982.1 coordinate 2,069, forward strand.
CCCTTGTCAATGAAATACCACTGAAAATTTTCATTATATGCAACAATGAAGCTAGCATTAAAAAGAGACTCTAACCATAACTCAGACCTAAGAGTGGGGATCTGCCCCATGCTTAAATGCAGCATCTTGACAATATAGAAGTTGTTTTTCTAGGTAGCTTGATGAGAAATCAAGTTTTAATTGGCCTTTTTATTTAAAATGTGATATTAAAAATATCACATTTCAATTTTGAAAACAAAATATTGCAGTAATTATTAAATAATATCACTTAAAACTGAAATGTGGTTTAAAAACCACTGAACTCTTACTGTATTCTTTCTTCTGTTTTGGCATGCAACCCCTTTATCTCAAAGAAAATTGAAGTAGAGAGGGATTCAACTTTTCTTAATGCTCCAAGCAAAGACATTTTTCTTTATTACGTACTTTGAATCATTTTCTTTGATTGACAGAGGCAATACAGGCTGGCTGAGTAAGTGTAACAACCTAGAACCTTTTTGCATGGGAAGAGCTTTCCAAATACTTATAAGTAGGTCATTCAATGCTGTCTTGTTAAAGAACACTGTATATAGACAACATCCCCTACTTAAAAAAAAAAGCTTCATTGAAAGACAGTCCTAAAAAGTTGTTTCGTAGCTGTTGTAAAACTGATTCTTACTTCTACTGTGGTAGAAGTAGTACTGACCTCACCAGGTTTGAAATCAGTCAAGATACTAATGCTGGCCTCTTTCAAATGATGAAAATGCAGTGATTGGTCATTGTAACAGAATGGCATTTGTCAGCATCATTTAAGCATGAGCATTTAAGACACAAAGCACAGTAGCAGTGGTGCCACACCATAGACTGATTTGTTTCAGTCCCAGGAAAGCAATCAATTCTGTAGGCCTAAAGCTTAACCAGCATGTGAAATCTCTCTATCACAGCACCAGATAATAACACAAGATAGAAACCTGTGTTGAGTTTCATGGTGTAATTGGTATCTATGTTGCAAACTTTACATATATTCACATTCCCATTTGAGTGCTATGACTGTTGATTAATCTTTACCTTTATCCAGATCCTTGTTAAGATAAATCTTTGATAACGATGGCAGCAACAAAACAGCATGAAGTAGCATTTTCCATGATAACTGATAGAGATCTCTAATCAAACTGGACTTTATTCTTTTTCCAGATTTGGAGTTTTCTGAATCAGAAGAAAATGATTATGAAACTTTGCATCTAGGCAAAGGAGTTGACTTCCTGGCTAATGTGACAAAGCAAAATTTCACAGATGCTCCTACTGGTAAAAATATTTATTACCTACAAAGTTGGGGTTTCTTCTCTCCACTGTTAAAAAAAAACAAAACAAAACAAGAAATGCTGCTGATTTAGTTGCAAATTTTGTTTTGATTTGTTGTGTTCTGTTTGAAAATGTATTTGCTTAGTATTAATGTTAACAGATAACAAGTTTTGGTTATTCAGAGATATGAATTGCATCAAATTTGCTAGTGATAGAAGCTGTGAGCATGACTACCTAAACCTGTCCTAAACCCACTAATTATTTCTAGCAGCAGAAATATTATTTTAGAGTTGTCCTACCTCATAAGACCAGTTAATACTGCTGTTTTGGGATTGTTTTCTACTTGCACTTTGTTGTGATGAACTTCATGCTTTTTCTTTCAGGCCAGATTTCTCCTCTTAAATTCACAGCTTCCTCACTTCCTTACAGGCTCAGAGAAGTTACTGAAAAGCACAGATTTGCAGTATTCCTGGAGCATTCATTGGACTTGATTTCCAGCCCTGAAAAGCTCCAAAATAATCAGAAAGTGTACTCCTATATATACCAGAAATTATAGTATAAGATTCATAAAGTTTTAAGATTTATTATTTCTCTTTAGCACTTTTGTGTCTGAATTTTCAGCATGCCACTATATACTTTCATTTGTAACATGGTGCATACAGGCAAGAAAAATACTTGTGTCTGTACTTTTTTGGTAGATACAGCCTTTTCACTGTTCCATGACAAATTCTACGTTTGAAAATGTATAAAGACATCGAGAAATCAATCCAGAAATAAGTGGGTGACAAGACACAGACCTAGATTAATTTTTAAAATATCTTTTTGCGTTCAAACACTACAAACTTAGTATCTATATTACAAGGCCCCTGTAACTCACTTGTGACTGTTATGTGGTCTGCTTGAGTTCTTTATGGAGTTGTGCAATTTACGATTTTGCATTTTATTTCTTTTTATCCCATCTTTTGTTTCTTTTTTTATGGCTTTGATGTGAATTTTCTGCAGATATTTTTTATTGTGCTTTATTTTTCTTAAAATTTGCAGACTGATTTCTTCTTTTATTGATTTCATTTTTTGTCTCCAGATAACCCAAAGATAACTGCATATTGGATATAATATTCAGATTTTCTTCTTAATAGAAATCCAAAATTGCTAGTAATAACCAAGGTAGAAAGAGCTAACATGTTTGTATAATGGTCTGTCACACCTATACTGGCATGTATCAGCCTATTTTTTCCCCCATTACAGCTATTCTTTTACAAAGCATCTTGCTTTGTATTACCAAGAAATAATTTTAATTAACTGTATTTGTCACTCATGAACTTTTTTTTAGGAATTGATAACCCAGTATTTTCAGCTGATGATGATCAAAGCATCTACATGAAGTTCTCACCATGGTTATCTAGTGAAGACACAGTGGTACCATCACAAAGGGCCCGAGTGCAGATCCCCTATTCTCCAAACAACTTCAGAAGGCTCGCACCATTTCGGCTCAGTAATAAATCAATAGATTCCTTCCTGCAAGCAGATGGACCAGAGGACAGACCCCGATCTTTCCTCCCAGAATCAACACATATGTAATATTGTAAAAGAGATTATCACTTGTTTTTAATCAGCCTTCTTATCAATCCTAATTACTGACAAGTAAACTTACTTTTCTGAATTTCCTTCTCACAGAGCACCTCTTTCCTTTCTGATTTCTTCAGACAACTAAATATCTTCTATTTTCCTCCAGCTTGAATAACAAAACATCCTCCTATTTTCTTTCTGCAGAAGATCTGTCAGACTATTTGGGGTTCAATTCTTTGCTGGTTTCATAAGGGTTCTGCTCTTTGTTTTGGCTTAAATGCCAAGAAAACAGTATTCCAAAAACCAGAACATTGTGCAATCATTTTCAAGAGGTTTCAGGTTTCTGGATTAGTGAGTTCTAGATGATAAACTTTGTACCTGGAATCCCTCACAGGAATCAGGTACCCTTTAAATGGTGATCAGTCTTTTTGAGTAACACTATCACTACTGTCTGCAAATGTAAGCAAAGTAGTCTGAAGACTCAGAAAGGCAATACAGTTGCTGGTGCCAAAGGATATGGTCTGCCCATAAGAGGTCAGATGAGTCATTTAACCATTGGACTCTATTGCCTTTGGTTGTACAATAGGAGCAGCAGGGCTAGACCAGCAATGGGCTGGGCTAAGTTTCACATTCTTAGCATTATTAGAATATGATTTTTGACTCTATTGCTAAGAAGCCTTGAGGAAGTTCTGAACATTTGTCCCGGTTATTTAGCCAGTGCTCAGGAAGGGAAAATTGTCCCACTGCTACAAAACAGGTGTTGATGTCATCATAAAATTACATAAAAAAGAGTTTAAAAATTAAGCATGTTTACTAGAATGCATCAGAGTTCCCTTGTGCAGGGAAAGATAATTATACAACAGCCATACTGTGGGAAAGCAGAATTCCATTTTTGGTTAGAGCTTTATCTTTAAACTGTAAATTTATCTTAATCCATACCCTATTTTGAGACCAGACAAATGGTCAGTTTTCTGATGCAGTAAATAACTTATTGTTTCTAATATGTTAGGGGCTTAAAATGAATTTGACTCTGAGTTTAAATGGATATCCTAGTTGCCCTTGAATTCTTGCTCTATGGCAATTTTTCACACCATAAAAAGCAGCCTCCACTTCTGTAATCAACACAGTCAGTGCTGTAAATTAGGTGGGTCAGGTCACAGTACAAACATCATAATTGAATAGAACATAGGGCACTGAGGGGATTATGCAGTGAAATGCAACAGTCAGTTTCATCATTAATTTGCTTTTGTGGAATCCATGACCACAAATGTGTAATCTAGTGTCCTTTATGCATCAACAAATAAAGGAATGTAGTAAATTTGAACTACTTCTCTAGTTAATTGATGGAAAGTTTGTTCAGACAAAGACCTCAGGATTAAGAGTGAATGCTGGTAATTTTTATTTGAGAAGAGCTTCCTAACCTTTTGCAAAGAAATAGAAAAAGAAGTTGCATTTTTTTTTTTTTTGTTCTGGCTTCTGTCCCTGCAAGAAGATGTGCTAGTTCAAGTGTAATTGCAATAAGCACATCACTTTCTTTACTGGAGGAACCTGTAAGTCTGTGGTTGCTTCTACTACTCAGTTCCTTATTAATCCATCTTTGCTTGTTTTTTAAATGATGTTTTAAAATGAACACTGGATTAAAGAACTATGAATTCAATTCCAGCATCCTGATCAATAACTTGAACAATGACCAGCATTCCGAAAGGAAAACTTCTCCTTGACACTTATCCACATTGAAACTCTCTTCAGTCTTTTTCCCCACTGAGAACATTGTCACAAAATATTGTTGCATGACTTGCTGAACATTTTCTTGCTAACTTTTGCTCTTTTCCTCTATTCTAGTGCTTTATTTATAATTGACTTTATTATTAGGAACTGTATATGTAAGGTCTTGTGCAGATATCTTTGATATGTCAAACTCAGTGGGTTTTGACTGCTCTGTTTCCTAAGACGTATTTTGTTTTTAGATTTCCTAAGCTAATAAGCTTAGACTTTGAATACTCTCTGAAAAGTCCTCTGAATTATCTCCTTAATAATACTCTCCTATTTCAAGTAAAAGGATACTGATATTTCAAATAAAAGGTTTTGAAAAACAATATAAGCTGGAAGCCAAGGGTGGAAATCTGATGTTTCTGTACAGAAAAATGTCTCATAGGTTCTTGTCAGTAAGGAACTGACTCCTTGGTGATATACTCAGCTACTTGATTGTAAGAGAACAATTTTATTTTTTTTTTTTTCCTCCAAAAGTTTCTGAAATATTTCCTTGCTGAGCACCAGGACAAAATGTTTCAAGATATACACCCTAATGACCAGATGATGGCCCCATGTCTCAAATGTCTAAAACAGGCAGTTGTTCATCAAAAACACTGAAGTTTCACCTGATGTTCAGCAAGGATAAGAAGTTTCATAAGCTCACTTTAAGTTGTCAAAGGCAGAAACTGGGACAGGGTACAGTTCCTCAGGAAAAAAAAAAAAAAAAAGGAAAAAAAAAATAAACAATTCACTTTCATAAGACTTTCATAAAAATAGCAAAAAAGCAAAGCAAAACTAGTCAGCATCCTAGAAATAGAAAGTTTGCATTACAAATATTTCTATTTAATTGTGTTCTGTAGGTGATATCAACCATGATGTTGAAATGACAGAATACTCCTCTTCAGATGATCAACTAAACCAAACTGAAGGTGTTTCAGTGAATCCCCTACACTTCTTCCCATCATGTCTTGAGATGCCTTGGACACAAAACTATTCTTCACTGGAAAACAGAGGGAATGTATCTCTTCCTACTGTCTCTGAGTACATAGCTTCTTGTGATCCAAATGTATCTGATCTCTTCTGGGAATCAGGTACAGATACGAATAACAAAGAGACAGTAAACTCAGGTTATTGTTCTGAAGTTAACTACAAATCACAGAATTCACAAGAAGATAATTCCTTACTTATGTTTGAAGGGCTGGAGGACTCTTTCATGAAGGAGCCCCAAGAGAATAAATTGTTGCTTGACACACAAGGAAACTACAGATCTGCTGCCAGACGTGTACAAAGCCGACGTTCTTTTCACAGGCCAAAACCTCTGCAACACCCTAAGCTTCAGAAGCTAGCATCTCTTCCAGCATCTTGCCATGTCCCTCCACATTCTTTGGAACAAGAAGAAACACAGTTGTGAGCCAACTTTCTCATTGAAAGGAGAAGATGAGAGAGAATAACTTAAACAAGGGGCTTCTGTAAAAATAGAAAGCAATCTTCTATTGGTTCATGAGGTCTGCTCTAGAACGGTTTCAGATGGAAAGGGAGTCCTGTGATGTCAGAAACACTGGAGCTTTTCTGCTGCACTTACATTTTTAAGTTCTCATTCATAATGAAAGGGAAACATGCCTCCTTGTTATTTTGTTCATGTAGACTGTTACAAAAGATCAATATTATTTTTGGAAGGCTAAATCAAGAATCTTTTAAATGGTAAATCCTCGTGTTTTTACATGGAAATGGTTTCTTATGCCATTATGCCATAAATACATTTAAAGAAATAGGCTGCATTTGATGCTTCGGTAATGGAATTAAATATTTATGATGTATGAAATCAATGTAGGAGAAGCCAGTGGTTAGCCTCTTGTCTGCTTTTAAATGATGTTTTAAACTCTACTGTGATTGAAATGGATCAGTGCCTTTTATAAGTGCAAGCTAAAGAAAAATATTATCATGCTCTTGAACATTTGTGTCACTGAGTAATTGTGGGATATTGACTCTGGTGGAAAATTTTCCAGGGAGAGGAAAGTCCTGGCATCTTGAAATTTAATCAAGGGCTCCAGGAAGGCTATTTCCTTCCTTCACCTTCATTTCCTCTACTCAATAGCACTAAAATGAAAGAACGTCCAGAATTAGCTCAGAATTTTAGTTTGTGTGGTCACAGGCAACACATATTCTTAATTATGCTGCTGTGTTTTAAATAGCCTCACTCAGACAGAAGTGTAAATCTTTGTCATTTTTACTGCTGCTTTGGAAGACACCTTCCAAATACTCTTGAATTTTATTGTTAATTTATGTATCATTTTCAATAGCTGATCAGGATAATGGTCTCTCAGATCCTATCCTGGGTTTTGCCACATGGTTTAAGTGCCACAATGACTCAGGCTGTTGATGGTACAGAGGTAGTTTGGCTACTGTGTATATATATATATCTGTTTGTGCTAGGAAATTATTTTTTGTCCCAAATTTTCTGTTAAATGACAGTAATTAAAATTGCACTAGCCATCTATTGTGTATGAATTTGATCTGCATCACCTTGAAGACGGTAGAGACATCAGTGAAAGCCAACCCAGAAGAAGACTAAATAAAAGTGAAAACTGAGACATCTTGTGGATGTATAATACTATATGACAGTGCATACTCCTTGGGCATATCTGTATTTTGCCTTGGATGACTTCAGACCTGAATTTTTGGCTTGAAATCTTCCATGGTATTAAGTTTCAAAGATTCAGTGACACGAATAGAAAATGAGTGCTTAGCTGCTTCTGTGATCCTAACGTACACCTTATTTCTTTGACATCAGTGTAAGCCATTGGTAAAAGAACTGAGACACCTTCAGGGAATCTAAATTGCTTAAGACTGGATCCAACAGAGGCTTTATCTGGTAAATTTTACTTTATCATAGTGCTTGTTTCACTCTACCTATCCAGATTTTGAACAGGTTTTAAGTGATTCTGTATCAGATGTCAAATTTAAGATTTACCCAGACACCCAAAAAGAGTGAAGCAATGTGTGAAAATTCATGCCCACATCTTTTTCCTATCTTTGTTCTCTTTGCTAAAACTGCCTGTTAGGCTAGTGCAAATTGCAGATATGTGATGGAAAATGCTATGTACAAATATAAATAGATACATATGTCTTTAGAGACTACATTCAGAGTCCTGGTTCTTTTGATATCAACACGTACGCAGCTGGCTGTTTGCAGGCAAATCAGTGCCGAATCAGTGTTCCTAATTGGAAAGCTTCATCGCACAGTTCTAGTCTTGTTAATGAGGGTCATAAGATATAAGGCTGTCATCAGTAGGGATGCTAATTTTGTAAATAAATAATGTAAATACAATTTTTGTGACCTGACTACATAGGAACATACTACTTTGGTGAAGTAGATCATATTAATGCTGTTCCAGATATTATAATTGGAACAAGTATTTCAGTCATTGGCATAGATAAATAACGGGACCATGACTGATCCCACTTACTAGCACAGCTGAAGTGCAATGTGCCAAAATCTAACCTCCAGTCTCTTAGCAAAATGCTCAAGCACCAACACCAAAGTTGGCAAGTTGCTCATCAGGTATAGGCTTTGAAATAAAAGTTTAATCTCTTATTGCTGCTGTACAAAGGTCATTGCTGTGTTGCAGTCAGAAGAACCACACTGCGGACTGTGTTTTCTGCATGATTGTTGAAGCATTCATAACCTATTTGTATACCAGGCTACCTCAAGAAAACATTTGTAAGTCACCATTATCAGATAGGAATTTTCACCAGACAAGTGTTGTACACACACACAAGAATAAGCAATTTTGAAAATCACAGGATATAAGATTTTAATGTTTTTATGCTAAACAAAAGAGGATCAATTGACAGGAGAGTGTTTACAAATACAGCAGACTCTGTGAAAAGTCAGCAGGACTCTGTATGCTTTTGAGAGAGCTTTGGGCTGCAGGAGTTTTACAAAACAGAGAAACATGCCATTTTTAGCAACAGAAGAAATGGTAAGACACTACTCAAACGGCTTAACTCTCCATTTACTTTCACAGGCCTTAGAAATTGTCACAATAGTTGAACAGATGAAGGATAAAATGGGCAATTCTGATAGCAAAGAATAGCTTGCCTCATTTCTGAGGCTTGTATGCCTCTGGAAGGTATTTCTAGTATAATTGTCTCTACAGCAAGGTTTTGTTTGGCATAGATTGTCAAATTGAAATGTAATGAAAAAAAGCCTCATGTCCCCATTTTCTATATTGAGAACATACTTTAAGCTTGAATACAGTGGATTAAAATTCCTTTTTTTTTTTTTCCAAGGCAATTGCTCCCAGTGTCTACAAAGTATATACGAAAAGCAGGTTATAAGAGTTCATCACGTCTCTGACCCTTTTTTTTCTGTAGTCTTTCTGTATACTTTCACATATCAGTACGTGTCCTGTAGGTGCAAGTGTTTGGATGCTTCTTCCCACTTCAATCAGTGAAGCACCACTAATTTCCATCACTGCAATGCAAATTTAGATCTGCTGAGGATCTGGCTGTATGTATCGGCTTCCTTTTTACCATGTGAATTAGACCAGAATGATAGTTGGGAAATCAGTTCACCTCTGGTGAAGCCAGTTTAGTTTTCCCCTTCCTGGCCAAAAACTCTCTCTCTAAATATTTTTGTGACATGCTCTGTCAAAGAAAGGCAAGTTGGGAATTCCACAGTGGCTATTTATCGAACAAGTAACTATGGTCTACCTTCTTGTAAAAAGATGAGATGCAGAAATATTTTATATCTCATCTATACATTTAAGTCCACGGATAAGATTCGTTTTGACAGTGTTTATTATGCTGCACTATGACCTAGCAATGTTAAAAGAAAGAAGTGTTACCTGCATTCAGATGAATTCTGAACTGTCTGAGCTGTGAAGCTAGTTATTGAAATATATGAAATTATGTTTCATAAATATATGGTCTAGCCAGAGATTTATGTAACAAATGTTGCAAAATAATCATGTGCCTTAAATTGTTACTCTTTGGAGTGCTGTTGTTTGCAGATTTTCGTGTGTACTTTCCAAAAGGTGTCAACTTATTGCATACATTTTTTAATAAGCCAATTTGTTCTGCTAATGTGTCTTTATAGAAATGTTTTAATAGTATATCATACTGAGAAGTTTGGCAATAAATTGTATCACTTTGGTGGAATCACACTGCTCTGGCAAGTGATTTAGAGAATCACTTATTTAGTACATTTAGAGAAGACTCTCCATACAAGATTTCTGAGAAGTTTGTATTTCTGCTCCCAAATCAAAGCTAAAAAAACCAACAGTGTACTGCTGATAACTCATGTCATTTATAAAATGCAAATCATTAAAAGCAGCAACAGAAGTTGTAGAAGATCTCCTGAGTCTCTCTTTGAAAACCGTAATTCTATCCCCACTGCAGTCAGTGACAGAATTCCTATTGACTTTATAAGCTAATAGTTCCATCCTTAAAACAGAAGTGTACATATTTCATCAAAACATATAAAGAGAGGTTGTCATTATAACAGCACTATAATTTAAACTTTACATGTATGATGATATTATGCATGTAATCATAATATCATTCTTTTGATGCAAAAAGTCAAGAGATCATAAAATCTCAGAATGATTAGGGTTGGAAAGGACCTCAAGATCATCTAATTCCAACCCCCTTGCCATGGGCAGGAACACCTCACACTAGACCAGCTTGTTCTAAGCCCCATCCAACCTGGCATAGAACACTTCAAGGGACGGAGCAGCCACAACTTCCTAAGGCAGTCTGTTCCAGTGCCTCACCACCCTCACAGTAAACAATTTCTTCCTTATATCTAACCTAAATCTCCCCTGCTTGAATTTGAACACATTATCCGTATCCTGTTGCTACAGTTCCTAATGAAGAGTCCCCTTCTGGCAACCTTGTAGGCCCCCTTCAGATACTGGAAGCCTTCTCTTCTCCAGGCTGAACAGACCCATTTTTTTTTTAGCCTGTATTGATTTTGCTTTACTGTGCCATGTTTTTTGAAGTATGGTAGTCACTAATGCCAGACAGCTTCATTTCCTACACAGAAACCAAGGAAACTTAATCCAAGCTGCTTTGTACTGGATGAATCCGTTTTCCCTGAAAGCTCTGTGATCCCCGTGAAAATTACCATTTCCCCTGACATCTTCCTGCTGTCATCCTGTCCCATACCTCATATTGCTTTCTACAGTAGATAGGAGGCATGGGGTGAAAAAATAACTTATAAATTTATTTCTAGAGTAATGGAGTTAAATATTTACTGGAGTTAAGTAAACATTATTTTCTAAGTATGGATTTGAAAAGACTAAAATATAGCACAAATGACTGAACCACATGCTAGCAAATAAGGTGCTGCAATGGCAAAATTATATAGAACTGGTTTTGTGATATGTCCATGCAATGACTAATTAGGTAATAGAACATTAAATCAAACAGGGGGAAGTGTCATCCCTTACCACTTCTGTTGATACACAAAACATACAAAAACCATTATTTTTCCAGTGGAAAAATTAAACTCTGAAATGAGCATTGAAAGCTATTGGTAAGGATTCTGACAGGTCAGATTTAATGCTTCTTAGTTTAGTGAGTCAAGAGGTTCACCACACTGAAACAGACCCCAGCCTTTCCCAAATGACGCCCAAACACAACTGGCATACAGAAGATAAGAGAATCCAGTGCTGTCCATTACTTAGAAACACAAACAAATACAAAGTAGTGGTCAGCACAGTAGACCTATATAATGTAAAGAGTGAACAATCCAAGAAGTTTTAGGTAATACTCCACATGAGCTTTAATATTTTAATCTTTAAAAACAGTGAGATTGTATTTCAAATCCCAACTGTGTTTTCAATTTTCTGAAATAGCGCTGGTGGACTGAACACACCACAAAAAGCCTTTATATTCTTTCCCCTTCACATCTGCTTTAGGCTCTCCTCACATGCTCAGGGGTATCCCAAAGCTTTGTACCTCTGTTCTTTGTACCTCATGGATCTGGAGGCAGAGAAAGGCTCAATGCTGGTTATTAGCAATTGCAGCAAAACCAAGATGTATGCCTGTAGAGTTTACAACATTCTGACTCACTCTGAAATCCTAACCACACCTCAGATTCAAGTTTCCTTATCTATATTATACCCCACTATGCTCAACAGTTATGGAAGATCAGGCTTTCAGTGAATTTCATTTGGTACTATTATGGATCTGAGTAATCACCTCTGCCTCACAAAAAAAGTTCTTTCTGATTGGTTAGCTAGGTGATGTGCCACACAGTACTTGTACTTCCATCCACTACGGATGAGTTGGATGGCATGCGATGCCTTTGCCAAGAACAGTCCGGAATACGTAACTATCCAACATAGCTCTTGTTAGAGCTACTGCATTCTGTTATTTGCAAAACCTGATCCTTCTTATTTGTGTGCAGTTAACATTTAATTACTTGCTGTTCTGAAACATTGATGCATCCATCTTGAGTCATGGAAGTGGCAGTATTACACCCAACATGTAATTCAAAGAAGACAAATTTGACTCCATCTATGTAACTGGGCTGTGAACTGTGGGGCTGTGGATGAGTGAAAGTTTTGCTGATACTGCATGAGACAGATAATCAAAGAAACATTGAAGAACTTCAGTTGGAAAGGACTTCTGGAGGTCATCTAATCCAATCTCTGAGGAGCTAGCTGAGGTCTATCTAACTTGGAGCTAACTGACCAAAGTCAAATCAGGCGAGAATCTGGATAGGGGAATGGCAGGATTCACTTCTTTTCATACACACACTCTCAGCTCTCAAGGTTATTTTCTCAACTCACCAGAAGAAAACCTACCTTCTGGCAGAAGGCATCAGGGTATCTCTGAGAAAACATCCCAAGCACCTGTCAACCCTGGTGTCTAGAGGTTCACACAGGAGCCAAGAATTCGGACTGCACAGGACATGGTATGGTATACTCAGGAAAGAGTGAGGTAGAATCACTTCACCTGCCATATAAAGACTTCTGCATATACTAATCCTCATAACAGATGTTTATAAGGGATGTTTATTATACTGATACGCGTGGTGCCGTTTTCCTTATGAGCGTTGACTCATTTTGCTATATGAAAGACACTACTCCTCTATTCCCCAGAGGTGGTCACTACAAGTATGATCCAGATAATAGGATTAAAGATAGGCAGTCTTAATTTTCTTTAGCTTTTTAAGCAGCACTGCATGATGCTGTGTTGGTAGTGCTGATCATGTAACTGCTCTGCAACAATCTTGTTTGTGGCCAAGATTCTGAATGTGATAGTAAAATCTGCTTTCCAGTAGTCTTTACCACATAAAACCAACTATCATTTAAAATTGGCACTTCCTCTGGAGCCTTCTTCATTCTTAAAACATAAAAAGACCCCAATAACATATGTGCCCATTTTTTTTCTAGTCATCTTCCCATGAGAGACTCCTGTTTCGGGGAGAATGGATTGGAAGTAACCCTGAGGAGAAGGTCTTGGTGCTAGTTGACAAGAAGCTCACCATGACTGGGCAGTGTGTGCCTACAGCCTAGAAGCCAACCTGGGGTTTTAGCCTGTATTTTTCTCTTCTGACAATTTCAGGAGATGTTAAAACCACTTGTGCTGGACTTGCAATACATGAGCTTTTGCTTCTTTCTGACTTACGTAAGACACTAAAAAGAATAATTGCCTTGAAAGACTTCTAAGTGGTAGTAATGCTTTTTGATGTTTAGGTGTAAATAAAGCTTTTCCTGTACTTGTACATTGTGGTACTACAAGCAGAAGAGAACTAGAAATGAAGAAAAGCTCTCAGTTTTGAGTGCTTGTGCAATTTCTGTTCCTCCTGTATTGTTGTCCCCCTTATTATACCTTTATTTTTTCCTGACACAAGTCACATTAGGAAACAATGCTCTTGAGCTTCCCTCCCTTTTCCCCCCACCAAGATTTAGGTTTAGATTAACCTAAATGATTTGAAACAGCCTACAGAAGGAGTGGAGAAAGGGCTGTGTGTCATTTCAAAATACCCAAATATGGGAGGTCTACTTAATTTATTGACCTCCAAAGACAAAAATTGCTTGTATGGAGGCTGCTGGTTTATTCTGCAGTTCCTTTCTATGTTTGTATGTTGTTCCTATCTAGTCCCAGGCCCTGCTTTGAATAACCAAACAAGAATGGTTGATTGACTATACAAAAAATAGGCAATACTGATTATGTTGGCCTTATGCCAATCAATTCAACCTGACTATAATCAGATCAATTGATATTTTTGCCATATGTTACTGTTTCATGCTATTTTTTGGGATAAACCAACAACTTTTAGGGGGCAGCAGATACATCTTGTTTATATATTTCTGTGTGTCATCTCTAGGATGTTGGAATATTTTGACTCGTTTCCAAACAAATTAAGTATGCAGACTTCAAATATGTGTGAATTGTTTAAAAATTTTATCTCTCTTTGCTTTCCTGTCTTTCTATAAGGTTTCATCTTTTCTGCAGTGATCCTCAGGGGCACTCCATGATGCCATATAGAGCACAGGCTGAGGAATGCTGGCCTAGACTGAAGCAGTGGTACATAAAAACAAGTCTTTCTGAGTACAATCTTTCTCCCAAATTGCAGGAAAAAAAATATCTAATGCTCTGAGCCAACTCACATTCAGGCCACTTGATCCAAAATTACATGTTTAAAAATTCAGGATCTGTCTGTAAGTTTTATCTTCTGTTGAGAAACAGTTAAGAATCTTAGCACTTTTTTCCAGCAAAAGAGAATAAAATGAATAATTCCTGTAGGGTTTTTTCTTCCTTTCTTCTTAATCTGAGTTAGGATTTGTGATCATTAACAAGCCTGAGGTATTGGAAGAGAGATTTGTAGTATGCTTGGCTCCTTCTGGAGCCAACATTAGTCTCAGTGGGACCAAAAATTGCAGTCTGTCACCTGCATGCAGTGACACACTATGCCATGACAAAATATGGCATGATGCTGTTCTCAGTCCATGCTGCATTATCTGCATTATCTATTTCTTAGCAGCCTCAAACAAGATTTGTGTGTGGACATCCAACACCATGGACTCCGAATGCTGGATGTGCTTGAAAAGCCTTTGTATCACCTACTGTATGTTTTGGAAAACTCCATGGTTTTCTTTTTGAGGACTAATAAAAAAAATTAAATTGTCTTCTTAATAAAATACTTATCTCTATGGTATGTCCTTCAGAATGGGCCCACAGCTTCTGAAACTGGTTTACAGTCCCTCCCCATTAAAGACATATTTCAAGACTCATCTCTCTCACTTCAATGTAAAGAGCATTATGAGATATAAACTTAGAGTGCGTCAAACAAACCAGTAATCTATCTTGAAAAAGTATAATGTCAATTGCATTTACTTTAGATTAATTTTTAAGTAGGATGAAGCAATGAAGTCCTTGCAAATAGCTGTTAAAATCATGGGCATCTCAAGTGAGAAGGAAAATAATAGATATGTTAATACAGAAATTAAGGAGAAGTTTTGAGCAACCTGGTCTAGTGGAATGCGTCCCTGCCTGTGGCAGGGGGGTTGAAACTGGATAAGCTTTAAGGTCCCTTCCAACCCAAACTATTCTATGATTCTATGATAAATGGTATCAGGAAAGTTGTGTGCAACTGTTCAAAGTGTATATTGTTTATCATGCAGAACAAAGCCACATCCAGGTGTTTCCTTTAAAAGCAGAATCTGGTTGAAGTGAACTTTTTAAACTTGACATCTCATTGGACTACTTCCTTGCTGACGGTGTAACATAACTGCAAACGTTTCTTTCTCTTTTTCAGTGGAAATACAGCTTTTTTAGGAAATTGGTGGCAAGAGCTGGTACCCACAAAAATAAACAGAGAATTTGAACAAACCTCAAGACATGGATGATAATCTGAAAGTTAAAAAGTTGCAAAAGTTTTCAGCATTTGTTTTTGGACTTGGGAGCAGCTCTGAACCTGGGAAACTCTTAAGTCTGCACAGCTCATCTGCTGTTTCTGTCTTTGATCACTGAAACACGAAATGAACTAAGTTTTTTTGACCAAATTAGTTCAGGGAAATCATCCAATATAGCGGATTGTTCAACATCTCTCCCACTGCCTAGATCAGAATACAGAGCTCATTTTGCAGGTTCACAAGCAAAAAAACAGAGGTGGAAAAACTTTGAAATCAGGAAAAAGCTGTGCTGTATGTTGTTGGTGCAGGCTGAAGTATTTATTGCCTTACAATGAAATACTGACCTTAGAACTGCAGAGCTGCAGGCAGTTTTCATTTTCTTCCTTCTTTTGCAAAAAAAAAAATGGGCTAACTTTGTGTCCTTGTGTTCTGAGACCAAAAAAATGCCTTCTCCTGGTGGTGGAACGTAACTTTTTTTACAGAATTTCTTCTCACCTTTATTCAAGGATTTGTAAACTTATTTTGGCTTACAAACATCGTCATCAAAGCTTGCCTGGAGAAGCCAGTGTTATCTACAACTATGTAGCTGTCACCCTCTAGCGTCCGTATGTGTTGCAACAGGACCATTACGATTGATACATTTTGGGGGATTTTTTGGAAGAGAGTATTCTTTCCTTATCTGGAACGGAATTTGCCTGGGTTTGTGCCATTCCATAAGCATAGGTTATATTTTAATGTTCTAATGCACAAATTAGCTCTAAAAGAATAAATAAGAGTTACTGAATATGTAACTATATATTAGATAAAGAGGTAAAGGCGGCCTTTCAGATATCTATCAAATTACCAGTATAAAAATCTCGATTTTACATTTTTCATTTTAGTAACAAATTTATTTTTGAAACTCTATACTGGGTTTCTAAAGAGGCTTGTGATTCTTGGTGATTGCAAATATTCAGTGTAGCTTTTCATGTCACTGAGTGTATGACATACAAAAAAAAAAGCCAGACCGGATATACCCAAAGAAGAACTGCTGCATAATTTGTTGATTAATATTTTTAATATCCCTTGTGTTATTAATTGCATTACATTGCATCCCTATGTTATGAAATGCATGTAGTGAAAGTGTTGGTTATTGATATGTTCTTTTAAGAAGGGGAAAGTATTACAAAAGTGTCATTAAAAGTAATATTAGTAGTGATAAACAAGATGAATCTTCAAAAACATCCGCAGTTCTTAATATGACATTTTTTTCTTGATGTTAACTGATATTGAAATTCAGCTGAAAAGTGCATGAAGTAATTACTCTTCCTTTGCTCCAGCAATCGCTGAGTGTGTGAATATTACATTCATTATTTTGAGGTCATATTCTAATTTTCAAGTTCTATGGTTTGTCAGTTTCCTGGGTTTAACTAATTGAGTTGATTCTGGTGGCACAGAAGTACTCATAAAAAAGAATGGGTGTTTATTAGTTTAGTAACACAATAAATAATCTGAAAAATAACATACACCAAGTTGATAAACTAGGTGTTTTACTCGGTAACAGGATGCAAAGCAGTTTTTGTCCCCCCCCTGAGAGAAATGAGTGAAAAGCATTCAACAGTTCTTCAGTGCTTACTGGGAGGAGGAAGGAGGATGCTGTTTGTTTTGGGGGTTGTGTGTTTGGGGTTTTTTCTCTGTGAAAGATGGAAAAATAGTAATTAGTATTTGCATATGTGAATGACCTGCAAGGGTAAAGGGAGTAACTAAATGAGTTAGTGGTAGATGAGTTAAGCAATTCTACATTAAAGAAGATTGACAGCCTGTAAATTAAGAAGCCATAA
This sequence comes from Psilopsiagon aymara, assembly GCA_024733675.1. Classification (NCBI taxonomy): domain Eukaryota; kingdom Metazoa; phylum Chordata; class Aves; order Psittaciformes; family Psittacidae; genus Psilopsiagon; species Psilopsiagon aymara. The sequence continues at coordinate 19,359 of JANRGW010046982.1, forward strand.
GGTCTGCAGTTAGCTGTCTAGTTAATTGGAACACGAACCTTCCTGCTGCCTTCTAGCTTCTCCCTGTTGATTTCCAATGAGGAAATTTTTAAGTGGCAGTAGTTTGTTAAATAAGAAAATAAAGTGCCTAATGTTGTGAGCCAAAGCATCCTTCTTATTGTGTCAGTAGTTACCAGCTGTGACTTGCATTACCATCCTCCTGATGCTTTAAGCCCTGACAGCAAGGCCTCCTTTACTGACTGGAAGCTTTAGGACTCTTAAAGAATCCAGATTGTCATTACTGCTATCCATATATCTTTGTTTCCTGAGAATAACGATGTGAAGCTGCTAGTCCAGCATGAGTCATATTAAGAAGTAGGGAATTCAATTGTACAGATCTGTAGGACAAGACAGTTATTCCCTAACCCAGCAAATGTGCAGTATGAATAATTATTTCTGTTTCCTCAAATAAGAGGCTGTACTTAGCTATCTTGATACTGTCCCCTTTAAAACTCAAGGGTACGACTTGGTGAGTGGCAGTGAGCTCATTTAACAGCTCACTGCTTCTGAAAAGTTGCTCCTGCTTTTGTATGCTCTCCTCATTTACTGTGTCTAGTCCCTTACTCAACTTAACTCTCAAAGGCAGTGAGAAAGAACTCAGCAAGAAAAAAACTCTTCCTTTCCCAGACTTCGGAATTTTACAGTGAGAATTAAACCAGTGCAAGCTAGGATGCTGAGCCTTGCGGCAGGCAGAAGAAGAGATGATAAAGGGACAGGGTACAACCCCCCTCCCTTTGAATGGCACCAAGCCATTAGAGGTGTCTGTGAAATCACAGGCTGGTTCCATTCCATGAACATGGAAACTTAAGAGGTAAAATGGCCTCTCCAACAAGTCAAATGTGGGACTGGAAATGGCAGACACCTCTCTGAAAGACACTATGCATAATCAATAACTATGAATAAAACATTCTAAGGGGACATTACTTGGGCAACACATATTTTTATCAGTCTTCTTCTAGAATAAAATGCTCTAAAAAAAAAAAAAAAAACACCAAACCTTTTTTCTTCATTTTTTTTAAAAGTTCAATCAAGAAAAAAGATTTTCTGTTACCCTTGAACTAACCTGAATTGGTTAAATGTGGTATTTCTATAGGCTACTAAATAAGCACACTAAATACATCTACTGTGACAGATGGTATGACGTATTTTATCTAGTCATAGGTTAATAAATGATGTGCCAGCCCATCACAAGCTCTGTCTTTCTGGAATGCTTCGATAGCAGGAAGACTCTGCAACAGAAAATGTGTTTGGGGGGAAGGAAGAAGAGAGAATGCGAGAAGGAGAAAGGAAAAGGCTGCCTGACCTTCCTTCTCATTACTTCTACACTCTTTTTTCTCTGTCTTCTACGTGGGAAAATTACGTGGGAAAATAAAATGAATTCTCAGTACGCCAGAGTAAATTGTCTTCTTTTTTATTTCTCAGCAGTGGAAACATCTAATGTTTATTTCTTTAGCAGTCTACTCAGTTGAAATGCAGCATTATTTGGACCTCGATGTAGGCAATTATCCTCTTGCTTGTAGATTTTTTTAGAGCTCCAATTTGTTAGCTTGTTTTCATGCTTTGAAATTTCATCTAAGGTGAAACCTAAGGCTGTAAGATTGTGCCATAGGGAATATCGGAAGTTCTGTAAACATGTTTTATTGCAGGGCAGCAGAAACTTGCATTATTAAAATTATTTTAAACATTATTTAGCAACACAGAAGGGAAACTTCCGCTGAACTCAGTGTGTACTGTGGTTTTGATATCTGAGCATCGAGGGAGCCAGATGCAGATATGGCAATACGAACATTCAGCAAAAGTGGTAAGAGAACACAAACATGTTGTAGCCAATTATAGTGTTACTGGTTGTCATGGGTTCAGCGCTGCACCAGCTACCGAGAAGGAGAAAAATGACTGCTACTGCTGAACCCATGACACTGGTTCTTTCTTTTTTAATCTCCTAGTATCACATGCCAGCTAATCACCAACCCCAAAAGACTTCATGTTGATTCAAAGGTCTCAGGTTCACCACTCTATCTTAAATCTAACTGATGTTGAAAGCATTTTAGTACTCTAAATATTTTAGAAAGACATAATATTTAAAAATATTTTAATATTTAAATATTTTAATATCTTAAATAAAAATATTTAATGTTTAAAAATATTTATACATAAAGGATAAATAAATTCACTGTTTTCAAAGTGCTGTTAGGTGATCAAAAGAAATCTCATAAATAATTGACAGGGGGAGAAGGGAGGTGCATAAACAGGTTCCGATCTCCCCTTTCTTAACTCTTACACTAGCAGATAGAAAAGCATCTTCAGGTGGAAGTATAACTTCCAGTAGTTGTGTATTCTTACAGATAGAATTGTCAAGAGAGCAGCTCAAACCAGAATGGTGGTATAAGCTCCAAAACTCTAGGGAACAAGAAATTTGGCTTCCCTCTAGCTCTAGTACAGTCCCGACTTGTCAAGATCAGGGCTTTCAGGTTGCTGGGCATGGGGAGAGTTTACGAGATTCTTCAGTAGGTCCACAGGAGACAAAACTCTCTGTTCTGGTTTCAGCAGAGAAATTTGCTTACCATCCTATCATTCTTGAAGACTTCTCTGTTACCCAAGGCTTCCCCAACTCTTTCTTGTACAAATGCCACAGGATGATCACAGCCTATCAAAAGTTTCATTACAGTTTATTTATCAACAAAATGACCTTGGAATCATCTGTGTAATACTGTTGCCATACATTTTAGTTTAAACATTGTTTTGTCTTAATTCCTCCTGCATGTAGATACTTAGACCTTCAGCAAGTAGGCAGTAGCATTCTGGAGTTAATTCAGGGGTTTTACCTCCTAGTAGCAGATGCTAACTGATGTACAACTTTCATTTAGATAGTTGCCTATGCAATGCAAAACTGGAACTCTTAAGCAAAAACATTAGAGGAGTTAGACTAGTCCTGTAAATATTTCTGCTGCCTGCTTCAGCAAATAAGCATTTTAGGATCTTTGTAAGGATTTGAGTAAAAATAAAAAAACTACTACTCATGTTGTAGTAACTATTTTATTCAGATAATTTTAGTGTTTTATGAGATACTTTATTATACCTTGGAGATACGGCAGATCTGCCTTAAGGTAAGGCATTGAATTAAGACAGACTGTTTTGACTTGTTTCTAAATTTAGTTGTAACCTATCCCTAGAAATCTATCCAATAGAAAAATCACCATGTGAATCTGTGGAATACAGATCGCGTTGTCTTTAATTTGGAATCCTGACTGTCTTTCTGTACAGCACAGAAAAGATAAATACTCATGCATATGGGCTGCCTTCATCTTACTGTTCCTGCTGGCGGTGTTCTGTACTTAGCTGAGTTAACTTTGTTATATGTGAGGGTTGAAATGAAGTAAATGCTCTCTGACCAAAGATCTCACAGTTAATTACTGCAGAATCACTGTGTAGCTCCAAAATAGAAAGCTGAGGATCAGCATGTGACTGTTCATTCTGCCTTCCCAGCAAGGTTTCCGTTGGCAGCAAACAGCAGCTGCAGACAAAAATAGAAGGTGATAAGCAACTAGGATCTTTAGTTAAATGCAAAGTCACTCTCCATGACAGCAAGGAGTCCAGAGGAACAATGAAGTCTCTCCGATTCATTAGTGCTGAAGCATTCGTGTCAAATGCAGAGTTTGCCAGGAAGAGTCTTGGTGGTGTAGCCCATAATCTTTTTCCTCTTCTTTTTAAAGCCAGCTATTTACTGGAGCAAGGGGAAGTTATTCATGACTTGGTAAAGAACTGGCCACTTGCTGACTTTAACATTGGAAAACTTCTGGGAACTACTGTGGACTACCAGGAAGATCTGAGCCATAGAACATGTTCAATGTGCTTGGAGAGCTGTCTGACAGGCCTGAGAGACTATGTGCTGAATCATTCTTCTCCTTACCTGAAAAAGTTGAAAGTGGTGGACCTCACGGGTATGAAAGATGTTGAAGTTCAGTTTTGTGAGTGTAAGAAGAGAATGGGCAGGTGGACCAGGACACAGCTGCTCTCTAAGCTTTGTTTGGAACTGCTGGTTTACCTGCAACAAAGACAGTGCAATCCAGGTATTTGTGAAATCAGTATTGACGTGTTAATTGATTTGTATGTTACAGAGCGGAACTATGAGCTGGTGGTGCAGGCCCTGCTAAAGAAATGCTACTGTCCACTAAAGATCTGCTGTGTGGCATTCAGATCTGACAATTTGGCTTTGCAGAAATTCTTCTACATCATAAAGCTCACTGATCCCTCTTCATTACGCAAACTGGAAATAGTTCACAATGTTCGCTTGGAAATGGAACACCTGGAAATACTCTTCAACAGCATTCACTTCCCGCTATTGATGTCCTTGACCTTGCCAGCACGAACATTTAATGTGCGGAGGTTCACAGATGCAGATGAAGGGACACTTACTAATATTGGAGAAAAGATGGGTGAAATGACACAGCTGACTGAGCTGAGTATATCCTTTTCTATACTCACAGGAAGAATACGGAAACTGCTCAGGTAATTTGGTCATCCAGCTTTTAGTCAAAGTGTAAGAGCAGCCCTTTGTGCACTGTTGGGGAGAACTGGAAGCCAGTGTTATTCAATACATTTAGAAGAATTGACTATTATTAGTTTTCCAGAGCCCATCTGACTCGAATGATGAAAACATACTTTTGGCTACCAAGTGAGAGAGGGGTATACCCAGATATCTTTTATTTGCCGTGTTCTTGAGCTTGTATCTCAGTCAGCTTGGCTGGCCCTTGGTGCGAGACCTCAGTCCAGGTATTTTTCATATTACAGGTATTTTTCAGGGTCTCTAGTGAATTTTTGTTCTCTAAAAACCAGGCAGTAAATCTACAGAGATTCCACGGATACTGCATTTTCAGGTGGGCAGGACAGTAGACTTTGATTTGAGACTTTCATTTTAGTTGTGGTCTGTCGATCTAAAAGCAAGAGCGATCTGATGCTTTTCTGTACTGCATATTAAGCTAATATATGAATATTCACAATGAATTCCTATGAAAAAATGGCAATTCTCAAAAAGATAAGTTGCCATGAACAGTGTTCATATTTGAACAAAAAATAACTATTTTTTTAGATGCTCTGAAAAGCAAAGGCATTCAAAAGTTTCATTCAGACAAATCACCTTGGTTTAAAATTCCTCCTGTACAAAGTAATTTCATTTAAAAGATGCGAATGGCACACTGCTTATACTGATAGAAATAAATTACAAGTTCCTAACCTTGATCCAGCTGAGGTCTGTGGCAGAATTCTTACTAAGATTTAGTACGTATGAAAGGGATCTCTTGATTTTCATCTATCAGAGCTACTTTATGTTCAACTAAAATACGTGCACATAATCTCAGGAACACTTCTTCCACCCTTCATCATCTCAAGGTCTTTTTGCAACTCTAGAAAAAAATCAATGTGTAAACCCCTTGGGCTTTTAAAAATATATTAGAAACAAAATGAGAAACAAAAACAGATGTCTTGTTAAAATACTGGTTAGCGTTCATTTTGGCACGAATCCTTCCTTAATGGAAATTATCTAAATCTCTGGGATTATAACAGCTTTCTACATGAAGCAGCCACCAATACTTTCTTGGTACTAATGATACGCCGTTAATTCAGCAAGTAATAGACACTTGCCAACATTGTAACTGGTTACAAAATAGACACATAGGATGTTACCAAATTAATCCCCATTAAAACTACACAGTAGGAGACACATAAAGTAGGAGCTAATTAAAGGAACTAATTGCAGGAGGAAAATTACTTGTCATTGTTGGCATATGCTTCAGTTTTTCAAAAGAGGTTAGAAAATAACGAATATGGCAGATGGCTACATTCACAATGTGAATAGTTGCATGTAATTTTGTAAATGTAGCATTTCAGTGTTTTATGTCATAAAACTTTTTCTGTCTTTAATTCTGCAGCCCACTAAAAACTCCACTGAAGATGCTGGATGTTTCTAACTGCTTACTGAACCATGCTGATATGGCTTATTTAGCCAACAGCTTCCACGCTAGTCACTTAGAAGCCCTGGACCTGAGTGGTCACAATATACATGACCTTTATCCATCAACATTCTTTAAGCTTCTCAGCCATTCCTCCTCGGTCCTCAGGAGTCTTACCTTGGAGGACTGTAATATTCAAGACACTCATCTCAACATGTTGATTTTGAGTTTAAGTCCTTGTCAGAAATTACAGGAGTTTAAGTTTATTGGAAATCCGCTGTCATCCCAAGCACTTAAACAGCTTTTCACATTTCTCTGTGAATTGCCAATGCTGAAAACTGTGGAGTTCCCAGTTCCAAGGGACTGCTACCCTACTGGCATCACCTACCCGATTGATGATGCCAGTCTCTCTAGATTTGATCAAAGAAAATACGAAAGTGTAGCAGAGGAACTTCACCTCATTTTACTCCAAGCAAACAGGGAGGATGTGAAAGCTTCAACTCCACTTTTTGGCAGCTATGATGCCGCTGTTGAGGAGACAAACAATGAACTGGGAGCTTACCTGATCAAGTCCTTCAAAGAGACTTTAGAAAAGTTTACTACTTCTTTGAAAATGAGTTAAAGACACAACACAGTGATGAGCTGTTGTCAAATCATAAGTTAGTGTTTTCAAGAACTACACCTTCAATGGTCAGTCATGAGGTTTAATTTCTTGGCTGAATTTACTTCTGATCGAATAGACTCTGATCATTTGAAATATTTTAACTGTACTGTATCTATTGCATATACCTTACATAAGCACTACTTGCTCGCAAATGAGGAGAGGACCCTTAAGAGCTTACTATTTTTCACAAAAGCACTTTGTTTCTCAATAAAACAATAGGTGTCTAAGCTTGGTTGATTTCCTTTGGATTTGGCAATGAGGCTTGTTACCCTTACAGAAAAGACAGGAAAGCCCTTTCCCAAGCCAACAAGTTGTCTAAAAGACTGTGCACCAATCTTCACCTGTGGCGCCCTAAACCAATTTTTGTTTTGCCCTTAGCCATCCAAATTCAGCAGCCTGTGTTTAATCCAGTACATTCCCAGTAGTGGGGGATGTATAAAAGCCTCCATGTCTCTACGCCTCTTTCTACCACAGAAGCAAGCATGATAAGACCTCCTTTTGAATGGGGAATTACAGAGGTTGTCAAACACATTGTGCTGGTGAGGAGTGAAGTTCTATACTGACAAGTCAGTAAACCAAATGGCTGACTGACAGCAGGTGATTTTCCCCTACTTCCCCCAGTAAAATAAAGAGGATTCTGCTGAAGCTCTTGCAAACATTTTACAAAGGCATACCAGGACAGTCCTGCACAGCCATGCTTCTGATGCCAGCAGTAAGTGCCTCAAACTGTGCCCTTTGTTGAACCAGTTTCTTAGCTGACAGAATGTACCTGTCTGCTTTCAGCTCCTTTACAGAAAGTGTAGGACAGTGGCAATAATGCAAAAAAAGGCTCATTTCAAAAACACATATAGAAAAATGTATCCAATGCCAATTTCAAAACACGTGGAAAAAGGACAAGGTGGGTTGCCGAGTAACTAGAAGTTCACCTGCATAAAACTCCGCCCTCGCCTGCCAGGACTGTGCATTGTTCTGCTGCAGAATTAACAGCTGCTGCCTGGGAAAAAAAAAAAAAGAAAATCACATTTATTTGGCAAGCTCCAGTGCAAATGTATCTGAGTGACAGAGTAAACGGAACCTCAGATCTCCACACACACTGTGTTGGGATGTGGGTAAAGAGGCCAACAGGGTGTCAGGGTGCAGCCATAGGGCCCCACAAAACAGATCTGGGGAGAGTATTGTAAGGGGGGGAGAGTACTGGGAGGGAAAGAGTACTAAAAGGGGTGGGGGTACTATTTCCTACATTTAGAAGCACAGAATTATAAAATCAGCTGGGTTTGAAAGACCTTTAAGATCATCAGGTCCAACTGTTACCTCAGGACTGACAAAAGCACCATTCACCCATGCCACTGAGGGCCTCATCTACGTGGTTTCTGAACATTTGCAGGGATGGTGATTCCACTTCCTTGGCATCCTGTTCCAGTACCCGATTACCCTCCCTGTGAAGAAATTTTTCCTAATATCCAGTCTAAACCTCCCTGGTGCACCTTGAGGCCATTATCTCTTGTTGTATCATTAGCTACTTTGGAGACCAGCCACCTCCTTGCTCCATCCTCCTGCCAGGTAGTTGTAGAGAGCGATAAGGCTCCCCCAGAGCCTTCTCTTCTCCAGACTAAACAACCCCAGCTCCCCCAGCCGCTCCTCATCACACTTGTGCTACAGACCCTTCACCGGCTTTGCTACCCTTCTCTGGACCCGCTCCAGCACCTCAGTGTCTTTCTTATAGCTGAGGGGTCCAGAACTGAACACAACACTCCAGGTGCGGCTCCCGGGGAGCTCCTGTGGCTGCCCCGACCCTGCTCGCCTCCAGCCCACCGGGAGCTGCCGCAGAGGGAGGTTCGAAGCTCCGCACCCCAGCCCGCCCAGGATCCGGCGGGCAGGACGCAGCCCTGACCAGGCCGAGGAGCAGCGCCCGCAGCCTTCAACCCCTACCACCACCCGCGCCCAGCGCTCCGCCGGCGGTACTGCGGGACACAGCGCATGCGCCGGCTACCGGCGGGGAGGGAACGCCCGGCTGCAGCGCAGCACTTCGGCCACGAGGCGGCAGCACCCGCAAGCATCCGGCGGTTGCTTTCCTTACCCGGAGGCACCGCAATGCCCGGCGGCGCCGGGCGGCAGCGTGGAGCACTCGCAGCACCGACACTGTTTGGTCGCCGAGGGGCACCAGCGAGCGCGGGGAGGCGCTCTCCACCGTGCTTGCGCCCGTGTGTCGGGGCAATTCCAGGCGAAGCGACAGGTTGGGCGGAGAAGTGATTCAGAGCAGCCCTATGGAGAAGAACCTATGGGCGTTGGGTGACGAGCAGCTCAGTGTGACCCGGCAATGTGCGCTTCCAGCACAGAAACCAACCATGTCCTGGTCTGTATCATCAGCAGGCCGAGGGAGGGGATTCTTCCCTTTTATCCCATTCTCATGAAATCCCAGTGGGAGTACTGTGTGCAGTGTCTTCAACAAAAAGAGGGCATTGGAACAGTTGGAGTGACTCCAGAGGAGGCCACAAGGACGATAAAGGGGCTGGAGCACCTCCAATACAAAGGCTGAGAAAATTTGGGCTATTCGGCCTGGAGCAGGCTGCATGGAGACCTCATAGAAGTACCTGAAAGTGCCTACGTGGATGCTGGAGAGGTCAGGGACTGTAGTGATAGGACACGCGAGGTGCGCCACCGACGCTTGGCAGTTGGGCGCCAGTAGTGAGCGCGGTGTAACGCTGCTCAGCGCATTGCGCGCTGCTCCACGTACTGTTGGTCGCCGGGCAGCAGCGGCGACCCGAGTCCCAGGACTACAGCTCCCGGCATGCTCGGGAGGCAGCGGTCTCTCCTTTTTGATCCTCCGGGAACACTGTCCCCTCGCGTCCTGTCCCTGTTTGTCCGCCGCAGACGCATCCACCGCATCCACAGTCCCTGTTTGTCCACCGCAGTGGCCATAGGCTTACGCTCCTCAGAGCGGCTCCGGGTACAGCCCTCTTCCCCCCCCCAGCCCTGTGTGCCGATCTGAGCCTCCATCACAAACCCCGCCGGCCTCGGCACCCGCCTCTCTGGGGGACCGGCTCGCCGGAGAGAGCCTGCTGCAGGACTCGGGGCCATTCCTTCTGCCCCAGGGGCAGCTCGGAGGTGGATGGGCTGAAGGGCGGAGCCCACCAAAACACGAGGAGCTGGGCGCAGGACGCTAGGAGAAGCGAGCGGCAGCGAGCCGGAGAGTAGCATGGAAGCGTGAGGCAGGGACCGGGACAGCAAGAGAAAAACATTAACGACTGGTACAAGAGAAATGATAGGACAGCAAGAGCGGAGGGTGAAGGGATCCGGACAGGGGTGGAGAAAGAAACAGGAGCGTCAGAGGGGGAGAGGAAGAAAGAGGGAGTAGGAGCAGGACATAATGAAAGACCTCAGATGGGCAGCGCAATAGAGAGGGATTAAAAAAAGAACGAGAGCAGGGAGCAAGAGAGGTCTTCCTTTCCCTTTTCACCCTTCTCGCTTTCTGCTCTTCCCCCACCTCACTTCTTTGTCATTCTTTCCTGACACTGTTGGGCTAAGAAACCTTAACCCAGAAACAAAACCTTCACTGAGCTGCACTGTAGCTTGCTCATCCTGACAAAGGTTTCTGATATTATTGGCTCTGTAGAACCTCTGTTGGCTGTGTGCTGCTTACACAGCTTATTCCAGGGTCCTCTATAGTGAGAATTTGTGCCAGAGCTTAGCACTAGTGACTAAAGTAAATGAAGCCTTAAGCCACTTGTACTGTACTTTAACCTTTGTTTTTATCTATGGAAATATAACTGGTAGATAAGTAGAAATAAAACTTTGCAGGATATTATGTAACAAAAGATAAGGAAATGTCTCAAGACGCAACAAAAAGGATGCCTGGAGGCTGTGGGAGCAAATCAGAAGAGGATAAAAACCAGACTGCAAACAGGTTTGGATGGGCCTTAAGTGCCACCAGGAAATCAAGGAACCTGAAGAGATTATGAAATGCAGTAACAATCGACAGACAGGTCCCTCTGGAGAGGCACCCAGCTCCAATTGTAACTGCTGTATTAAACACAATGGAAAAGGAACTCTGATTCTTTTATTAAAGTGGAGGTGACATCTGTGTAACTCCTACCACAGTCTAGGTGGTGCCTGTATTACTTTCTACAACACGTCTGAGCATTCAGGCTCTAGCCCCAGCTGCAACTTGGTTGTTGACAGTAAAAGTGATAATGATAAATGTACTCCAGTGGTAAGGATTTTTCCTGGAGAGGAGCCAGACCTCTTCAGTGGTAAGGATTTTTCTCTGTTTCATTATGAAAATGGTTGAAGATGAAATCCAGTGAAGAAATTAATTTACTTAAGATAGATCCAAACAGTAGTTCTCACCTCTGTAAAATCCTAGGAAAACCTGTGTATATTTAACCCTGTGTATGGGTGTGGGCAGGTGCATGCAAAGCTGAACAGAAAACCAAAACCTTGAGAATACTAGGAGCAGAAAGAAACCAACTGTACTTGTCTTTGTTAAGACACGTAAGGTTAGTGCAAAATATACAAAGAAACAAAGTATTTATTGTTAAAAGCTTTCCTACGAATCACTCAGCATCATACAATGAAGATATGGTGGCTACAGAGTAGAGGGAGTTTCTCTCTTTTCCCTCTCCCCCTCTTTGTACACATATTTGCTCACTCACAAACCCACAGTTGTATTTTTTTTTAATGGAGTTCCTTTCTTCAGTGTGATTGGAAAAGGTGTTTATCATACAGGATCTGGCAGAACAGATGCATCCTATTAAACAACAGAGCAGTTAAAGAAAGGAGACCTCTTTCTACAGGAAAAAAGAGCTTTCTTTTCCCCCTCATCTCTTTGCCATACAAGGGTTCTCAAGACACCAAAAACAAACAAAAAAGGCCAAAAAAACCTCCCAATAGCAAATTAGCATTTTGGCAAAATTAGGAACCCAAGGATATGCCCCAATATTGACAGATGCACTAATATTTTCACTTGGCTTCCACAGAATAAATTCTAAACAATGTGGTTTAAAAAACTTGCCAGCTGAAACAATGTCTGCACTACAACTACTCACCCTTCTAAGCTGAACAACTGAATCCCTGTTAATAACAGTGGAAAATGTTTTGACAATATGTCTCAAAGTTACTTGCAGAACATTCGGATTCGTCCTGCCTGCCCATTTCCCAGGCTACATCCAAGTTGAGACTGGCTCTCTCCCACATGCTCCCTACAGGTAAACATACATACGTGCACACAACATATACAGACTCACATAGACTGTGCTATTTCCAAAGTACTTTGCACATTATCCTGTGCTAAGTCTTACAGACACTTCAGTGATGCTCTGCTCCATCTTTTTATTTCATTTCCTACTGCTGTAGTCTCTCTATTCCATAATCAGTCATTTGTTTCCCCTTAAATTTCTAAGAACCGCTTGGTCTGAATCCTGACTCATGGCCAACAGCACAAAGGACTAAAAAAAGTGTTTTGAACCTGCCATGTCAACCCTTCAGCTTCCAGACAGCTTTATTTTCTACTGGTACTCCAGAATTCTGTTTTAACCCTCTCCTAGTTTGATGCTATATTTCCTAACGGTCTATATTATCATCTATGCATTAAATACATCTACGCACAGAATGTTCTCTTGCAACATACACAGATTTGTATTGTACTGTGGCAGCAACTGAAGACTCCAAAACACAGAATCACAGAGTGGCTTGGGTTGAAGGGACACTAAAGATCATCTAGTTCCAACCCCCTGCCATGGGCAGGAACACCTTCCACCACACCAGGTTGCTCTAAGCCACATCCAGCCTGGCCTTGAACACTTCCAGGGATAGAGCAGCAACAGTTTCTCTGGCAACCTGTTCCAGGGCCTCACCACCCTCACAGGGAAGAACTTCTTCCTCAGATCTCATCTAAATCTTCTCTCTGTCAGTTTAAAGCCATTCTCCCGTGTCCTGTCACTACATGCCCTTGTAAAAAGTCCCCCTCCAGATTTCTTGCAGGCCCTCTTTGGGTATTGGAAGGTTGCTCTAAGTCTCCCTGGAGCCTTCTCCAGGCTGAACAAACTAACCATCTTCTTTTCATTTTTTATACACATAAAAGGACAACCATTCTGAACTTCAAATGAATTTATCATTCACAATCTGCCACTATTACATGCCTGTTCAGTACCACTACCACTGCATTTTCATAAACCCAAGCATATGCCCAGTATTCCTCCCTTATTTCTCTTCTGATATAGTTTCTCTTTTTGCAAACAAGCAAGCTCCTGGGTGCACTCCTGGAACAGAGGACAGAATTTGTCTGTGTCTCTTCAGTAAAAGACCTGAACACAGGAAAAAAGCATCAAAATCTCAAATCCCAGTTGAATCAAAGGAAACAGACCTGACAGCTATTCCCAAGACTCACTGTTGGTGACCAGTCTTTTCACATACAGTAGGAATATGGTCAGTGGGATGTAAGAATTTAGATTTTGGATTGCCATCCTCAGTGCCATCTATGGTGGCTGACTCATGCACATGCATGCATGGACACACGCATACACACTTCAGTACAGCATTGGGGCTTTACACAGATCCACCTTCCAGTGATGCTGTTGTGAACACTGGGCAGCAATACCACATTAGTTTCATTAACTTGCTCTGAAACAGACTTGGAAATAGATCCATCCAATTAATTCAACAGAAAGATTCTAAAAGCAGGCTGGACTCCATTATATTGCCAGCTGTGGCACATGACTGACATTTCTCTGTACAAATATTTGCCACTTCAATGGGAAAGTTCTCAAAACACAAAATTCCTTGGCAGACATCTCGAAGGCATCTATCCCAGTCCCATGCCCTTCTCACATCCTTGCATATCATTCTCTGCATCTTATTCCTTGAGACTGAATGCATCCCCTGAATGTAGCTGCTCTGTTTACCACATACAGAAAAGAGTTTTATACACTGGACAGCATGCACACAACTGACACAGCAGCATAATAAATATGGAAGCACAGTAGCAGACGATCCCCACTGTTTTCCCTCATAATGCTTGCTTGTATTCCAATTAGTGGAGTCCTAGAAAGTAAGATTTCAAGTTTGGCAGCCTCACAGCCCCTCACCATACCCCATTTAAGACTGCAAGATTTCATGTTTTACTGCAAAAAGAGGTTTTTAACACAAAAAAAAGTTCCAAACAAAGCCATTCCTGGTAAAAGGCCTTGGGCAAAGAGGTACAGCTATGCTTTTTCTCACACCAATGGTTTTGCGTGATGGTACTACCATCATGACTGCAATCAGATGCATATTTTCCATGGTATCTCTGAACGCAATGCACAGAGTAAAGGCTATAGCACCATTAATGTGAAAGCACAGGTATTAAATGAAGGGGTGGAAGAGAAGACTATCTCTTCTGTGACTGGAGAGAAGAAACATTAAGTCTGACATAGAAAGAAATTGGCAAAGATAGCAGAAGAGAGGACAATACTACAGCAAAGTGCATTATTCAGAAGAGCTGTCTCCCGTACCACATGTGAATTCGATTATCTTTCCAAGAAAGTGAAAGGAGATCCAAAGGAGTAACCTAAGAGCATTTTGAGTGCCACATCATCTGGACAGTTACAATCTGGCAGCTGGTTTTTGCACTGGAAATCATGTGGGGCCATTAATTACGGACTAATCTATGCACTACAAAAATTGAGGGGTGAGAGGAGGATTTCATGAAGATGTCCCTGCATCCAATTAAATATGGTGTAAATTCCCATAGTCTGAATTTGTTGTGCATTTACAAAGAAGATGGTTTCGAAGTGATACGTTCTCTGTGCTATTTAAGGCTGATAGTGCTTTATTACTCAACAACATCCTATATAACCAGTATGTACCATGTATGGGGGAACTAAATCCTATACTGTCTTACTATAGTAAGAGGAAGTTCACCTATAATCAAAATGTGAGACCTGTTAACATCTTGAAGTAAAGAGAAAACTGCCACATTGTAAGAAGTTAAGCTTCTTGGATTCTGCACCAACTTAACAATTAGGGAACTTCTTTTCAGTGCAGATCCCTACTGGCACACAGAGAAACATATAAGATGTCTTGTATTTTACATATATGCTTATTGTTAGTATCTTCTGTGTTCAAGGCAGGTATCAGCAAAGCACCATTAAGTTATTTTCATTTTCTCAGAATGCCTCATTTCTTGCTTCAACCTCAGCTTTGCTAATACCACTGACATTAAGGATGCCTAAGAACCTCTTATCCCTCAGACAATTCTCTTGCTCTCAGTACAGCACACTGATCATACCCATCTACAGATAATGAAAATCAGTCTACCTTTAACTGCAGGAGCAAGGGAAAAAAAGAAGCATTAGAATTTGCAGAAGAGATATCCTGACTATGCTTCTTTCTTCCAGAGGGCCTCTTCATTCCAGGAATGAAAATCCTCCTAGTTTGTTCTTTCCCATGGTGAGATGGCTTCTTGTACTGTTCCACCTGGAGTAAAAAACCTATTCAGGAATGTAAAGCATTCCATAACTATTAAGAAAGACTATCTTGTCTAATTCCAGAGAAGTTACTATTTGAAACTCTTAGGTAAACAGGATGAGAACTGCATTTATTTCTCTAAATCTGTAGTCCTATAACACCTATCTCAACCTCCCCCTTCAGTGCCACCCACAATTCTATGCATAGCCCATTAGGATTTGCTGTGTAGTGTCTGAACTTTCCACTAAAACTTAATGATGTGCGTTGATGAATGAACCTTTAATCTTCTTTAACACTGACACTTGTATGGTGCTGTCTCTGGCCTGGAATTGTTTGAGACCCCCCCCATGGGCAAGATTTTCAAGGGTCACTCAAAGCTGGTGTTCTGACTGGTGTGTTGATGGTACATTCTCATCCAGTCAGGAAGCAGGTCCATGTGTAACAGTGAGCTAAGTAACACTGGGAAGTCCACTGGTTTGGTGGTCATGATGCCAATGGGATCTTGTGAACAGTACTTATGTGTTGCGCACTCCCAGAGATTGTTCCAGTTCCTGCCGGCGCTGCTGGATCTGAAAGAAAAAGAGAAACTGTATAGTTTAGCAGATTCAATTTTTAATGGCAGAAGATTCATTTATAAGCGATCAGTGTGGATAATTCCTTCGTACCTTGCAGTAGAAATATCTGCTCACAGCCTCTTGAGACCATGGTTCATGATAAAATTCAGCTCTGCGTTCTTCCTCGGGGTTTCCAACTACATCAGTCATCACCTGTGACAAAAATAAAAATGTTTTTTTATTACAGCTTTTCTACCACATAAAGAAACATTCAGATTTACCCAAAGTCAAATTTTATCTGTATTACTACATTAAAAATATCCAGAACCATTCTTTAAGCCCAAGGCAAATGGACAATGAATGGCACGTGTGCTTAATTACCAAAGCAATATGGTCACATACAAACTGTCAGCTGTGAACAGCTCCTAACCTCTGCTTCCTCTGTACCAAGGAATAATTCTAAACACCAGTAGTTGCCGTGGCCAAGTGCCACAATCACTAGCAGTTTAACAACATGGATAGCTTAGTCCCAGCACCATCTATTTTATTAGCCTATGTATTCAAAGAACCTCAGTAGTTACCCATACACAGGATAACAATGTGAAATTATTAAGGTATTCACATTAGATTGAAACACAAATCTAGTGTTGCCCCTATCTCAAAGTGTATTTTACCTTTTTTCAAGAAAAGTTCTGATGGTGAAAGCTGTAAGGAAAAATTATTCTATTGAAGTGTGAGGAACAGAAAACACTAGTAATTCCAAAAAGTCCTCAGCTGATTTTCCAGTCTCACAACTACCAAGAAAGCAGGATTTGAACAGTAAGTTGTTTAAGGAATTAGTGGATGGGACCACCTGGAAAACTGCCCTTAAGGACAAAGAAGCTGAACAGAGCTGGCACCTCTTTAAGGACATTTTTCTTAGAGTGAAAGAGCTCTAGATCCCCTTTTGTAAGAAACAGGGCAAGGAAGGCAGAGACCAGCATGACACAGCAAGGACCTCCTGGTCAAACTAAAGCGTAAGAAGGAAATGATCAGGCAGTGGGACTACAGACTTGTATAGGAAGAACTGGGGATGCTACCAGATGTGTAGGGATCAGCTCAGGAAAGCTAAGGCCAGGTGGAGCTGGATTTGTCCCTCTATTCTGCTCTTGTGAGACCCCAACTGCAGTACTGTGTCCAGCTCTGTGATCCACAGTACAAGAAAGACTTTGAAAGACAAGAAAAGCAGTTGGAGTGGATCCAGAGGAGGCTATGAAAATTGTGACAGGGGTGAAACACCTCTCCTATGAAGAAAAGATGAGCTGGAGTTCCCCTGGAGAACAGAAGGCTCTGGTGAGACCTTACTGTGCCATTCAATATTTAAAGGAGGTTTTTAAGAAAGGTGAAGACAGACTTTTTACCAAGGCCTGTAGTGAAAGGAGGAGCAACAGTTTTAAACTGGAAGATGGTAAGTTTAAATTAGATATAAGAAAGACTTTTTTATGATGTGGTTGATGAGGCACTGGCACAGGTTGCCACAAGAAACTGTAGCTGCCCCATCTCTGGCGAGATTGGAGGGGGCTTGGAGCAACCTGGTCCAGTGGAAGGTGTCCTTGCCCATGACAGGTGGTTGGAACTGGATGAGCTTTAAGGTTCCTTCCAACTCAAACCATCCTATGATTCTGTAAAAAAATAACACTCAGATGACTAAGTCTCCAGCATCATAGAATTAAGGGTAAATATAAAAATGTTCACATTTTGCAGAGGAGTATTGTGCAATTATAATTCTGGTATGAGCAGGGCAGAACATTATAGAGAAGGCCCTAATGGGACTGGTTGTCAGTCATGGACAACACGGAACAACTGTTCTAAGTATTGCCAGAGAAGTTCTATAGCAACTTAGTTTTTAAGCTCTTCAAGCTTAAAGGTGCTTTATTTAGACATTCTTTCAAATGCCTGTCCCCTTTTGAATACAGTGTAAATAATCATAATCTCAATAACAGATCTTTTGGAAGACTATTGACTAAGAAACTAGACATTTCTATATTGAAAGATATAATTTTATAAAAATAATTTCATGGATTCACTAATACATCTGATTTTGAGGTGTCTTTATGAGGAACTTTATGAGGAACAAATTACTAATTTTTGTTGGCAAACAACTGAACTTGTTTACATTCTATTTCTTAGGTACCTCAAAGCTAAGCTCAAAGGCAGCTCATATTTAATGTGCCTATTTATTAAATAAGATGAAATTATGAACTAACAAAATACTCAAATTGTGTTATTGTACACAATATAGCTTTAATTTTACAAAATACATCAACACAGCCCTGCACTTCACTCTTGCTGTCTGACCACACATTCACCCTCCATTAAACACAGCTGTTCCACTGGAAGTGGAATGCAGCCTAAACTGTCTTTCCTGCATACTGTGTGCTCTGGGACTGCAGTATTCCACTCACTGTCTGTCTTCTGCCAGTTTTCCATCCTGGATGCTTTAGCTATACACTGTATATGTACTAAGATAAAATTCTTACATTCCGGTTCCACTATTCATTCTTCAAACCTTAGCTTACCTTAAGATCCCTACTTTGGGACCGGAGAAGGTCTTGGATGTATCCTTTGGGATCTTTGGAGAAACTCAGCATGAAATCACGTTGTATTTTTAGCTGATTTATGGATTCAATTGTCTCATGAATCTGACAGAAAAAAAACAAAGCAGATGCACTTAATTTTTCCCATGATCCATCAACCCTGAAGTGAGCCCTATTAGCATTTCTTGTGAAGTATAAAGGTGATAGTTAGACACCACAGACTTGCACAGGTCCCCATGACTTTTTCCCTTCAGAGAGGCAGATAACCACAATCCTGCAATTACACTTTGGTTTCACCTGTACTTCTGCTATACAGGTATGTACAGGATTCTTCTTCACTTCCTATGTTGAACTGCTGGATAGGATGCTATATACAATACTGAAGAGGTAAGTCATGTCACTGTATAACGTAATAATTTCCTGTGTAAAATAAGTCTTTCCTACAACTCTACAATTTTTCAGGAAAGATGCTATATAATATGTGTTTAGACAGTGCCCAATACAAGACAGCAGTCACTGTCCAGGTTAATCATCATATCTTCAGTACCCTGCCGTGATCCTTAAAATTTCTAGTGATTTCCTGATCAAGTCCACATTAAAAGAACTCGCATAACAGCAACGACTTCTAGATTTTTTTTTCATGAGAAAGCCCATTAAAGTCACCAAAAAGAGTGTGAACAATGAAAAATCAGGAGTATGGAAGGTTTATAGAAAATGAGTCAGATCTTCAGAAATATTATGGAAAAATCGAGCATTAGCCATCAAGGTAGAACAAAGATTCCAACCAGTCCTAAAGTCAAGGTCCTATAATCATCCTGGATAACAAAATCAAGTATGATCAATGGGAGGACAGTTAGTGAATCATTTGCACATACACACACAGAAAAGCGAACCTTTCCTCTGTTCCATTCCTCTCAAATTCCAAGTCTGACATTTTAAACCTATCTTGTTTAGTTTCATGTATCCATCTATTTTGCCATAACAGCTAATGTGGCCAGCCACATGGGGAAAATAAACCTTCCCTGATCTCTCTATGCCATCAAGACCACTAGTGTGTGCACAACTATACGGCATGTTAACAGAAGAGAGCTGCTGTCAACTTAAAATCATTCCTTATTTGGGAAAATGATGTAGCCAGGCTGGAGAGAAATCTGTTGGCATGCACCGAGTTTCCACTAGAGGACTCTGTGGCAGCACAGCAATGAATGGTACAGACGGTAACAATGCAGCAGCCTATGCCAATTTACTTAGAAGTTACTTCAGAAACTTCACTAATCATAGCTCGCTGTCTGCTGTAGGAGGTGCTCAAAAAAAAAGGAGTGATGCAGACATGGGAAATGGTGGGCTGAACTGGAAATGGAATAATGCTATGCATGCTGCATGCAAGCCTATATAGGCTGGGAACCAACTGGCTGAGCAGCTGCCCTGCTGCAAAAGACCTTTCTCAAGAGCCATAAAACAAAAGATGCTGCAACAGTTACCAGAATGCACAGGATTGCTAGCGTCCAGCCCCCTTTAGAATCATATGAAGACCGGGGTTTAACGTATTTGTATTAGAGGTAAACAAACAGAAACTGGGCCTATCTGTATGTCACATAAGTAATCTCTGGTCCACAAAGTCACACTTCTTCTTCCCTTGCTCTGAGAAGCCACTTTTGTTCATCCCTTACCAAGTTAAATCAGCCATTTCACGCATGCCAAAAGCTGGCTAACAGTTCCCACTATATGAATCCCTGATACAAGCCTGCAGAGCTCACCACTGCTGTAAGACACATACTGTTATTTAAAGTACACATGATCCTTTTTCAATAACCCTGAAAACAGTTCCAACTGCTCCAATTGATTTTTCTTCCATGCATTTTCCATATTTGCACCTACAGCAGAGAGCTGTTCTGCAACCAAACATGACCAAGACACATCTGGAGTATGACATTCTCTTAGCTTTGTTTTATAGCAATTTAGCAAGATGCCATGTCCTCTCAATAAAAGTCAGTCACAGTCAGTTTAGATGATTATTGAATGCCAGAGGACTCATTATACTACCTGTGAAACTCTGTTTCTATCACTTCGACAACTGTGTCAAGCCCTGGATCACATCCTAACCAGGAATGCCACTCACTCCTCTGTATTCCCATTGCATGTGGCTGATTTATCCCTTGAAAGCACATCCAATTGAGAAGCCCCTCTCTTGTAACAGTACTGTCTTTGACACGTGACACCAAGCCCACATGAAGGTACACAATGCCATGTGATATACAATATATGCCATGTGATACCTTACTCCTGGGCTAGTACCTTGTTGTCCAATGCTGTAATCTCCTGTTGGTTAGCTGTTGAGAGAAGAAAACTACTCATCTGCCCCTTTAATGGGTCTTCAACTTCTACATCTATGTCATAACAAGCTGTCTTCTTCTGATCGTTTGGGTCAACACTATAGAGAGTATAAAAGAAGACCATTAGAAATGCCACAATTAATCAGAATAAATATCCATCCAGCCAAGAATACACTCTTTGATAAAGCCTACTGCAGATGCTTGAAAGAGTTTAAGAACAGATTATCTTTATATATTTGTATATCCTAGTATATTGTCTCATCTTTCATCAATCAGAATTCAGAGGCTCTTTTCTGTCTCACTGCCCCTGGAAACAAAACCATCAGTTCCTTGTCATTTTTCTTCAAGACAATGACTATCTCTGAGGACCTCAGCTTTTTTTGGTCCACCAAATAGGTCACTTAGTTGTCTTCAATTATAGTTTATATATAGTTATCAATCTACATGGCGGTCAAGCTGCTTTTTGATTACTGTTTTATACACTCAAATCAAAAGGCAGACTTTGTTTTGATAGCCTATGTAATATTTAAACTTCTTATAATGTATATTAAATTTAAAATAAAGAACCTGATTTTAAGTATATTCAGAAATGTTTGTTGTCAGTATTCTGTAGGAAATGAAGTCACCATGCTCAATTAACAGAAATATTTAAACACCCAGAATCACAGTTCTGACCAAGACCACAAAGGAACTTGGGAATGACTGAAGTGTCTAAACGGCAAGATTGTACTCCCCAAGAATCTCTTTATCTGTCCATGTTTGTCTGCCCCCTCAAGTTGTCACTTATATATGGAATGTGCTGGAAGTGCCCTAGATAGCTGAGAGTTGTATTTCATCTACTATGCCAGAAATACATCTGTTTTGACAAGGATGCCAGAAGCTCAGTACTCTTGATCACAATGACCTTCTTCAAATGCAGGCATTTTACATGTCTTGAGATCTCTGATTAGTTTGCATTCTTAGAAGAAGATCAACACCCAAACAACATCTGACCTAATCCCAACAAAGCATGCATGGACTGGCCACTGCATCTGAAACTGTAATACTGTTGTACATTTTACAGTGATTGGAATGATTGTTCATGATGTTCAATATCTTACTCCATTTCCTTCTTTTTCCCTCAAAGTGGATTCAAACCCCTTAGGAAAGAAATCTGACTAACTCTTTCAGTGGTTTTCTAGTAGGCATAAAACTAAGAAGTTGTTTTGTATACTCCTAGAGAACTGGTGCCATTCTCCTGAAAATCATTCAGAATTATATAGGCCAGAATGACACAGAGAATAAACACAACAAGAAAGTCCAAGGTACTCACGTGGAAGTTATAAAACTAGATTCTGGTCCCTGCTACAGTAGCTGTTTCTGTATTTTACATAGTCAGTGTTTTGCACATGACAGTGCTGAGCTGACTCACCAGCTTACCTGATTATATGGTTTATCACTATCGGGTCTGGTGGCAGCAGCAGGTTAGTGAGTCTCTGAGGAATTTCAGAAAACTTTAGCCGTGGGCAGTCAAAGATCTGGAATACAAAAAAGCATGTTATCCTTGTCCAAAACATGGACTGCAGTCAAATGGGAGAGTAAGAAATCAACAGTTCAAAACTAAGGTGATTTTGAAAGCTGTAATTCTGGCTTTTATTCTTCTGTACATACAACCTGAGCTAGTTGACAGATGCATCAGATTACAACAATTTTAGGTAACCCACTTTTGGTTTAGCTGCCAAAGGGCACAGGCCACATTAACAGAACACTAGTATCAATTGTATCAATAATGGGAGAGAAGTGAACATTTCCTCTTTCACTAAGGGTTGTAAACAGCATATCGTAAAGAAAATATTTTTTTTTATGAGAGGACGTATAAAGACACATAAAGCAGTTCGCTTTATTTTCACAAGGTATGTTTCTTGCAATATTTCATGATAAATAAAAATACAAGAAAATATTTTTGAATATGAAAAAC
>JANRGW010046983.1:874-12179 GCA_024733675.1 Psilopsiagon aymara
TCCCTCCAGGAGCAGAGGGAAGAAAAAGGGGGAAGAGAGTGAACAAACTGCGTGGCTGATTTATGGCTTAAACCACGTACATAAATAGTACATTACAAAAAAAAAAAAAAAAATAAAAAGGAAAGAAAAAGAAGTCTGCATATTTCTATATAAAGGGCTATACAAATATCTTGGCATGTAGCAGAAGTGAGATTAAAACTGAAAAGTTACGAAATGATGGAAAAGGAAGAAGGTGAAAGGAAGTGTAGTCTTAGGTGGATAAAAAAATGAATCATCACAAAGATTTTTTCTGTAGTTAGGCTTTATTTTATCTTAGATCACTATGCTGCACTCCTTTAAAAGATAAAACGTTGTCTTAGATGGCCCAGGAATATAAGCCCTCAAATTAACATGTGTGTTATAAAGAGCTGTCAACAATATTCTGTACCTACATGTTGAATGTGGATCAAATGTTTCACTACCAAGGATGTCTTTTTCCCAGAAGGATTTAGGTGACATTAATATAACAGGATAAATACTTCAGTATTCTATACCATGTTCTGGTAAAACTCTTCAGGCTGCCAAACCAATGCTGAATATGAGGGAAATGTGTGGTTTTAGAGCCAATACACAAAAGTCATCTAGAACAAAGGAAGCTTTCAGTCAGAAGCAGCTGGGGAGTATGCTCAGAATAGCATGAACATTCTGCAAGAGTGTGCAAGTCTTATTTTACTACTTCTACCCTCTTATTGGCTGGGCAGACTGTGCTCCAGATTGTCAGATGGCATAAAAGCAACTTTAGTAACGTCAAAGTTCCTAAGAAGGATCCTTCAGCAATATATTCAAGGGGACCTGTCATCAGCAGATGGCTTCCTTTATGATCAGGAAAATAGATGCATGACTTTCAGAGGTTAGTATGATTGGCAAAGAAAGAAGCAATGTAATAATGGAGACAAACTCTCATTCTAGCTTGGACATGAATATTTTCTCTTAAAATATATACTGAAGGTGTTGTTCTTATGAAAGAAAGATGCTAACATTGGTTTTCAAAATGCTTGGCTGGAATACATTTGGGGTTAAGACACTAGCTGCTTTGCAGGGTTCAGCTGAAACAAATATTGCATTTTTATTAAATTTATTCACTAAGTGTATTTATGCATACACACACAAGCAAAGCATATAGTGCATTAGAAAAAAAACTAGCTGGAAACAGTGCAGTGTGGAATAAAATCAGTTCATGTTCATTTTCGTACTTGCGTCGATTCATTAATTAATTTCAGGAGATTAGATCATTTTAACTCCTACGAAAGGAGAAAGTATATTTCACGCAGCAAAATCCATCCATTGTGAAAATGCCTTAAAGAGATCAAGTCTTTGTTATCAGGGAGGTGGACATGAAATTATATGCATTTGGTATTATAAATTAAACTATGATATTAAGGATCCAGTTCACCTTTTAAATAGATACATTTACTGACTCTACACATTACAAGAATAAAGCTTATTACGCCATTCTTGACATTGTTACATTATTTTTAGTCTAAAGAATAGATATGATGAGAAAGAACTGAAAAGTAATTAAAAACACCCCAAGCTTAAAGCCTGCTTATTGTGTAACACATTTTACATCAAACTACATTTATCATATACAACTTTAAAGGGGAAAGTGCATGCGTTCATCAATGAATCAATTATCTGAAGATCACTTTATTATGAAAGAATATTTAGCTGAGAAAAGGTAATGATGTGTTCAATATAAAATGAAGTTCACAACAAGGTAAGATCCTCTTAAAATAGCCAGGCATTTGACCACACTACTTTTCTGCTGAATCTGCCTAATATTTTGTAAGATTGGAATTTTGCCTCACAGCATATATATCTTGATCAAAAAGGTAAATAAGACTGCAGTCACAACAGAATAAAATAATTTATTATAGAAAGGAAAAGAAAGAAGAGTGTGATAATGGTACTAGATCTGATAAATTAAGCAATGTCTAGGAAACTGGTCTTCATATTCTTCTAAGGGTGAAAAAATGATTGCTATTACAAGGCCAGATTAATCAATGGGATGGTCAGATTTTCATGGATCCTCCTTAAATCAGTAAGGCAAATGTGATGTTCATTATAGAAATAATTTCATGAGCATGTTTTTTGGGGAATATGCATGGTAAATGCTTTCTCATCAGAGCATGTCTAATAAAGCAGATTATTTATTTTTCAGGTGTAACTGAAAAACCAACAGTCAACTCGTTAAAATGATCACTCCCCTTTATTTTGACAGTGGTAACTGTCATAAATACATACATACATATACATATATATACATGTGTAAGCAATGACAGAATATTTTAGCAAGTTATATAATATATATGTCAGCCATTTAAATCACTGCTTTCATAACAGTAGGGAGAGCCAAAATCAAATATGTCTGACCAAATCAGTAAACAATTTAGAATCATAGAATCATAGAATAGTTAGGGTTGGAAAGGACCTTAAGATCATCTAGTTCCAACACCCTTGCCATGGGCAGGGACACCTCACACCAAACCATGCCACTTCAGGGCTATGTCCAACCTGGCCTTGAACACCACCAACGATGGAGCATTCACTTCTTTGGGGAGTCGGTTCCAGTGCCTCACCACCCTTAGAGGAAAGAATTTCTTCCCTCATATCCAATCTGAAATTCCCCTGTTTAAGTTTGAATCCATTACCCCTTGTCCTATCACTACAGTCCCTAATGAGGAGTTCCACCCCAGCATCCCTACAGGCCCTCTTCAGATACTGGAAGGCTGCTATGAGGTCTCCATGCAGCCTTCTCTTCTCCAGGCTGAACAGCCCCAACTTTCTCAGCCAGCCTTCATAAGGGAGGTGCTCCAGTCCCCTGATCATCCTTGTGGCCCTCCCCTGGACTTGCTCCAGCATCTCCATGTCCTTTTTATGTTGAGGACACCAGAACTGCACGCAGTGCTTCAAGTGAGGTCTCACGAGAGCAGAGTAGAGGGGCAGGATCACCTCTCCCGACCTGCTGGTCACGCTCCTTTTGATGCAGCCCAGGATATGGTTGGCTTTCTGGACTGCAAGCACACACTGCTGGCTCATGTTCATTTTTTCATCGACCAAAATCCCCAAGTCCTTCTCTGCAAGGCTGCTCTCAATCTCTTCTCTGCCCAACCCACAGCCGTTTCTGGGATTTCTCTGACCTAGGTGTAAGACCTTGCATTTGGCATGGTTAAACTTCATCAGGTTAGCATCAGCCCACCGCACAAGTACGTCAAGGTCCTTCTGGATGGTATTCTTCCCCTCCAACGTATCAACTGGCCCACACAGCTTAGTGAAATCGGCAAACTTGCTGAGGGTGCACTCAATCCCACTGTCCTTGCCACCAACAAAGACGTTAAACAAGACTGGTCCCAAAACCCATCCCTGAGGACACCACTTGTTAATGGTCTCCAGCTTGGCACTGAACCATTGAGCACAACCCTTTGCATGCAGCCATCCAGCCAGTTCTTTATCCACCAAGCGGTCCATATATCAAATTGATGTCTCTCCAACTTAGAGATAGGGATGTTGTGTGGGACAGTGTGGAACGCTTTGCACAAGTCTAGGCAGATGACGTCAACTGCTCTACCCTTGTCCAGCAGTTCCGCAGCACCATCATAGAAGGCCACCAAACCGGTCAGGCAGGTTTTCCCCTTAGTGAAACCATGCTGGCTGTCACCAAGCACCTTGTTGTTCTTCATGTGCCTTAGCATTCCTTTCAGGAGAATCTGCTCCAAGATTTTGCCAGGCACAGAGGTGGGCCTGACTGCTCTGTAGTTCCCCAGCTCATCCATTTTCCTTTTCTTGAAAATACGGGTTATATTTCCCTTTTTCCGGTCGTCCTGAACTTCACCTGACTGCCATGATTTTTCAAATATGATGGACAATGGCTTAGCAACTTCATTTGCCAGCTCCTTCAGGACCCGCAGATGGATTCCATCAGGTCCCATGGACTTGTATACTTTCAGGTTCTTAAGATAGTCTTGAACCAGATTCTCTCCCACTGTGAGCCTAGGGCCTTCATTCTCACTGTCCCTGCATCTGCTTTCCAAGACTTGGGTGGTGTGGTCAGAGCATTTGCCAGTTGTAGACTGAGGCAAAGAAGTTATTAGAATCTCAGCCTTCTCCAAATCCAGGGTAGCCAGTTCTCCCGATAGCTTCATGAGGGGACCTATGTTGTTCCTAGTCAGTCTTTTATTTGCAACATGCCTATAGAATCCCTTCCTGTTATCTTTCACATCCCTAGCCAGATTTAATTCTAAATGTGCCTTAGGTTTCCTAACCTGGTCCCTAGCCTCCCAAACATCATCCCTGTATTCTTCCCAGGCCGCCTGTCTGTGAGGCCGCCTTTTATAAGCCTCTTTTTTCTTTGAATTTTCCTCAGCAGCTCCTTACCCTTCTCCAAGGAGATCTCCTGGCCATCCTGCCACACTTCCTTCAAGTTGGAATGCAGCAGGTGATCCTGTATAACTACCAACAGCCTTGAGACCCGCTGCCCTCTACATCCCATGGAACCTTACTGAGAAGGTTCCTGAAGAGGCTAAAGTTTGCTCTCTTGAAGTCCATGGCACTGAGCTTGCTACACACTCTTCTCATTGTCGTGAGGAGCTTGAATTCAACCATCTCATGATCGCTGCAACCTAGGCTTCCCTGGAGCATCACATTTCCAACCAGCCCTTCCCTGTTGGTGAGCATGAGATCAAGCATGGCACCTCTCCTTGTTGGCTCCTCTATTACTTGCAGAAGGAAATTGTCTTTCACACAATTGAGGAACTTCCTGGATTGCTTATGCTGGGCTGTCTCATCCCTCCAACAGATATCAGGGTGTTTGAAGTCCCTCATGAGAACAAGGCCTGCTAGCATGAGGCTGTTCCTATCTGTCTATAGAGCGCTTCATCCACAGAGTCCTCTTGGTCAGGCGGTCTGTAACCGATCCCCACAATAATGTCTCCCACCACTGTTCTCCCTTAACCCTGACCCACGAGGTCTCTATCAACTGCTCACCTGTCCCAGACAGAGTTCCATACTCTTCAGCCTATCCCTAACATAAATAGCAACTCGCTCTCCCTGTCTGCTGGGCCTCTTTCTTAAAGAGCCTGTAAACTCCCATTCCAACACACCAATCATAGGAGCCATCCCACCATGTTTCTGTGATATCGTGCTGCCATCGAAATGCATACATCTCTAATTCCTCTTGTTTGTTCCTCATGCTACATGTGTTTGTATAGAGGCATCTCAGCTGAGCTCCAACTGAAGCCGGCTCATTGGTGGAGCCGCTGGAATATCTCCACATTTCTCTGAACAGTTAGTTGTGTTCAAGTTTTCAGTGCTTTCAATTTGCAGTAAACAGTAATAGTAACAGTATGATAATAGCAATCAGTAACAGTCTTTGTTATTTAGCATACATAAAAGTAGTTTACAAAAAGAAAATCAAAGTTAACAGTTACATCTAAAAATGACAGTAACTTCAAAGAGTTTGCGAATACCAGTGAAAATTCAGCAATGTGTCAAATAAACCAGAACAGATGAGAATCATTGGCTAAAGCACTGTGAAATGGGACTGATCCTAGAGAAACCAGCTCAGTGCAAAATCTGACACACAACATCTGAATAGTAGAAAATACCTAATGACATTAAGAAACATCAATACTGGAACAGAATCATAGAATCATAGAACCATAGAATAGTTAGGGTTGGAAAGGACTTTAAGATCACCTAGTTCCAACCCACTGGCCATGGGCAGGGACACCTCCCACTAAACCATGTCACCCTAGGTTCTGTCCAACCCAGCCTTGAACACTGCCAGCGCTGCAGCTTTCACAAATTCCTCGGGCAACCCATTCCAGTGCCTCACCACCCTCACAGTAAAGAACTTCTTCCTTATATCTAACCTAAACTTCCCCCATTACCCCTTGCTCTATCACTACAGTCCATAATGAAAAGACCCTCCTCAGCATCCTTGTAGACCCCTTTCAGATGCTGGAAGGCTGCTATGAGGTCTTCATGCAGCCTTCTCTCCTCCAGCCTGAACAGCCCTAACTTTCTTAGCTTGTTTTCACATGGGACGTGCTCCAGTCCCCCTGATCACACTCCTGGCCCTCCTCTGGACTTGCTCTAGCATCTCCATGTCCTTCTTATGTTGAGGGCACCATAACTGCACACAGTGCTTCAAGTGAGGTCTTACGAGAGCAGAGGAGCAGGATCACCTCCTTTGTCCTGCTAGTAATGCTTCTTTTGATGTAAATGTAAAAGAAATGGAACACAAATTTATAATGAGATATAGCTGCAGTGACAAAATATCCCAATGCAATAAGAATGCTTCATTCAACACAGTAAAAGGACCATTAAGTGAAGTGAGCGCCCAAGGAAAAAGGGATAAATCCTTGTACTAGTCGATCTTGATGACAATGAAGCAACACCAAGTTAAATGCAACTTATGTATTCAAATACAGAGTCAGGATTTTTGCCATCCAGTCTTATATACCCTGTTAAAAATATATCCTTTGAGACAGAATAAAAAAGGGTGCTGGTATTTAAGAAAATGCATTTGACAAATACAAGTTCCTGGATGTCCTCCATCCATATTAGAGGATACAGAAGGCACACAGTAAAAGTTCTCTTTGAGCATTAAAAATTAATGATAAATGAAAAGAAGAAAAAAAAAAAAAAAAAAAAAGACGATTCAATATGGTATTCTTTGGCATTAGATAGAGATTTTAGCCAGCTAAAATGTTCCTTAGGTTCAAATGGTCAGAACTTTTTGTTTTGCAATGAAAAAACCCTCTCTGAATTGAAATGAAATAACTGCATTTCTTCTGTAATAGGCACAGAAGCTTCAGAGCACGCATTTTGGAGCCTATTAAAAATGTTGAAACATTTTGCTGAAAATGTCTGTATTAATTCTCTTCCTCGCCACCTCCTTCTTCCCCAATGAATTAAAAATTCATGAAGTTTGAAAGTAGTATTCTTGTGGCTGTGCAAAAGCTTTTATTGGCTGCTCTTGCTTTTTTAAATCTTAATGGACTCTGGATTTGCAACCTACCCCATTATTTCTGCTAAATAAATAACCCATTTGGACAACACTTCTTCAGGTTGATTTATATTTATTTAAATCAACAGAATTGTATGTAATTTTCTACTGTCATCAACTCTTTATATTCAGGTGAATAATCTGAAGTGTTTAAACTTCATGGCTTGAAATATTAAAACTATAGTGAAAACATCGAAGCAATTACACTGAGGTAAAGGTGACCATAAAACCAAGGCTTCATGCCCCCCCCAAAATGTGTGAAAAGTACTCAGGGAAACAGAAAGAGAAGACAGGCCAAGGCTGAGGGGAATCAAAATCTTTTGTCACATGCATACAGAACTAAGAACTGGCAAGATAGTGCAGAAAATACTGTGGTCCTTTTTTCAGTCTTCCATTAGTTACGTCAAATTCTGAAAGTTTTACGTGTCTTAAACACAGGGATTTAATAACCACTGTCATTAATGTAGATCGCTAATGTAGGCCTAGCACAGTAACTGAATGACGACGTAGACATGATCTCCATTCCTGAGGTGTTAAATTAAGATAATCCACTTTTTTTTACATTTTCTCTTCTAGATTTCTGCTTTTAATCTCTCTGCTTTTCTTTCCCTGCCTATTCAGAGAAAATCATAACAAATGCTTTTGTATTCAGTTATTGGAAGAGATACTCTTTAGCTGCATATAGTACCATGCCATAGCAGTTATAATGCCAAAGCTTACAGAAATTATTCCATTACACCACTTGCTGTTCTTGGGAATTTCGCTTTCATCTCCATAACAAGTAAAAGAAACACTTGTCTCTCACATCTTCTATGCATTCACACACATACCCAAAAGCTTTTTACTTACACTGCATTAATAAACATAAAATAAACTAGAAATGAACATAAGCTATAAGGCTTTACTGAAAGATGTGAGCATATCTTTGCAAAATGTAGAGAAGATAAACTCCAGTTCAGCCTTGCCAAAACAATGTGTAAAACCTGCAGTTACAATTGGTCATGAAAACAATTGATAACAACTGATTCAGTAGTTGAGACTGAATCTGAATTGTTGTAGCTTAATTTTTTTTTCAGCATCCATAATGATATTTTTACATTCATTTTATGTGTAGAATGTGCATAATCAGCCCATGCTGAGACTTTTTTAAAGAAAAAAAAGAGAATTTGCTAGCTTTGTTCCCTTTCAGAAGGTGTTGGGCTACTCTGGGTTGATGGCTAAAATGACAAGGTTATAACAGGATTGCCCTAACTTCTCTTGCTGTCATATTAACTCCTCTTGTGCCACGACGACATGCAAGACTGGAAAAGGAGTGGAAATTCCCCTAACTTCTGTAGAGGCAACTTTCTTTTGGTTTTCCTGCCTAATAATGGAGGTAGTTCTGAACCCTAAAATAATAATAATATTTTTCCCAATTTTTCATTGAAAAAATCCCACATACTAACTAAACTTATTGTTTTTTATTGGACTTATTTTGCTCTTTCTGTCCTCAGTGAAGAATGAGAAGTAAGAAGCATTTTCTTTTAGAAGAGTGGTGTACCCCATCAATAGGAATCATTCTTAAAAGGGAGTAAGGAACTATAATCCCTACCAACTTTGCAAAAAGATAGGGTTAAACTCCGCTTCAGTACAGATGAGCAGCAGCCAAATGAACCCAGTTGGATTCGTTCCACAAACACAAAGTCTGAATTTGGCTCCAATTGATTGGCTTGTTTAGACAGGCTATGGAAAATTCAAAATATTACAGCCAGAATTTCACTCTTTCAACCTTTATCTACTCCAGCCCTCTGAGCACTGAAAAGTTCACTTATCACTCATCAAATTATGTTTCCAAAATAGAAAAGAATTCAAATGCTGATCTGCGTTCACAGCTCAAGTTATTTCCTAGGCTGTCTGATGCATTCCATGGCTAAATTTTACCATCAAAGGCCATTGCAGAAAACAAGACTTACATTGCAGAAGCAACAAGTTTCTTTTAAAAACTAGTACCTAGGTACTGTGATTACTGAGTTTCCAAAGGCAAAGCTTCATTCAACAGGTTGGCCATTATTCTCAGTTATGCATTTTGCTGGTGACTTGACAGCTTATCAGCTGTTGTGGAAAATTTCCTTATATCTGTGTTTTGAAAAAAGAAGATAAAAATGTTCTGCTTCCCTCTTCAATTCCAAAAAAAACCAAGGCCATTCAGAATAATTTTTGCTCTACAGGAGGTGAAGTTAATCAAAGAAAAATAATTAATGCTTTGAACCATCTGCCTCACATCTTTCAGTGGCTTTCTCAGTCATCTCCACCTGGGAAATAAGGGTGATCCTTCTGTGTTATTTGGTAGAAAGGAGGTAGACTAGAAAGACCAATTAAAGGCACAAATTGCAGGTGCTAGAAAGTTTATTTCTTTGAGCTTGGAGAAGGGTTTCTCAACTTCTCTTCCAGTGTATTTTCATATCTATGTTTTTTCTCTGGCTACTATCTGCTAGCCACATCAAATAGCACCACATACAAAGAGATTATAGTGCATTTCTATTCTTGGTGCTCAGATCTCACCTATGACATAGTTCAAAAGTATGAATTTCATACTAGTTACAGGCAGTGCACTGAGCACTGAAAGTGAATTCCTAGATTTTGCCCTTTATCCTCTAATGCCTTATTTTATATTGAATAAATACAAATAAAGACTGTCAAAAGAAGTATTTTATTGCTTTGTTAATGAAAACTATAGCAGTGTCTTCAGGATTACCAAATATATAATCTGAATTTACGCAATAAATGAAACAACCATATGAACAAAGCTAACATTTCTTGCTGTGTTCCCTAGTGTAGTCACCACAGTATGCTTCAAACTGTACAACTTTTTTCATAGTTACTGTTAATATGCTCAAGGATATAAAATTGAAGGATCTATGTAAACATGGAAACAACAGAAATGCTAAACCCAAAAGTAACAATAACTTAAAATACTGGCATATCATAGTCTCATGCCTCTGATTGCCATTTTTTTGGTACTTTTAATGGCTTAACTTAATTTTAATTGAGCTTGTTCTTGTACTGAGAATTTAATGATACAAATACATAAATAATACAATCATGATGGCCAGACTATTTTTTTGCTAACTGCATCCTACTGTGTGTTCCCATAGGCAATTCACTTAAGGCTTTAGGGCTTGAACATAAATCCATGATCTGTTTTTATTTTACAAAAGTACATATTCTAATGATAGGAAGATTTCCCATCTCATGTGAATTCACATTATAATCCTTCCTTAAGGGAAGATGGGATGCTGAATGATCTGCAAGCTGCAATGGATGAGCTGCAAAAGACGAGGAAGGCAAGCCAATCCTTTAAGGCTACAGCCAGACTTGGAAAGAGCCGAATCAGACTTACTCAAAAGGAGCAGTATGGGACTCTGAGCATTTAGAATCTTCCTTTAGGGAGAAGCCATCATAGACTTAGCAAATGTAAGGAAATAAGTATGAGAAAGAAATGCAAAAAGATATACTCAAGCTAAGTTGTTTATCCTTAAAAATTCGTAAATCATCTTCACTACTCAAATATACGCTTTCAAAATTCTGGCTCCTTGTGAGCACAACTCAAATGTTTTACAATATTTCTGACACTTGAAATAGTATTGAAATAAAACTTATTTATTTTGTGTACTATTTATATCTCTAGCATTATTTTCCTGTGTGTTTTCTCTGACTCGACCAAGGGTGAGGAAGTGTACTGGTGCTGCTACTTTACATACATTGTTGCACTATTGTGTGACTCCAGAAATAAACACCAGTGTATTACCTGGATTTCTTCAGATTCTAGAGGGGCAGAACATGTGGAGTCCTGCTTCCCTTGCTGCTCAGGAAGGGGCCTTCAACAGACCTCAAGGGTAAAACTCTGAGGGTAGGTATGGTTCCTGATCTCTACCCAGGCTTCTGAACTAATGAACTTTCTTTATTAACTCTGAGGCTATAAAACAGCATCAGACCAAACTAAGGATGTTAGTGAACAGAAACAAGAGCTTCCAAGATACTACCAACCTGTACATGTCATTTATGTTTTACGCATGTGTATGTGTTATGCATTGTCATAAAAAGCCTATTTTTAGTGAAAGAAAGGAAGGAAAACTAAGGGTGATCAGTCCAGATGCAGAAACCATCACTGCTTCCTGGCTAAGATGACTGGGTCATCACCTGTGGGGGGAAATTGAGTTGACATGAGTAACGCCATGACAGTATGGACAAGCAAGACGGAAGAAAAAATAGCAGCAA
>JANRGW010046986.1:0-24945 GCA_024733675.1 Psilopsiagon aymara
CTGTTATCTTTAACATCCCTAGCCAAGTTTAATTCTAAGTGGGCCTTAGCTTTCCTAACCTGGTCCCTAGCTTCCCAAACAACATAACTGTATTCTTCCCAGGCTGCCTGTCCTTGCTTCCACCTTTTTTTAAGCCTCTCTTTTCTTTTGAATTTTCCTCAGCAGCTCCTTATCCATCAAAGGAGGTCTCCTGGCTCTCCTGCCACACTTCCTTCTAGTAGGGATGTTTTGCTCCTGAGCTTGCAGCAGCTGATCCTTTAATATCAACCCCCATCCTTGGCCCCCCCTGCCCTCTAGGGCTATGTTTCATGGAATTCTACTGAGCGGGCTCCTGAAGAGGCCAAATTCTGCTCTCTTGAAGTCCAGGGCAGTGAGCTTGCTGTATGCTCTTCTCACTGTCCTGAGGATCTTGAATTCAATCATCTCATGATCTCTGCAATCAAGGCTGCCCTGGAGCCTCACATTTCCAACCAGCCCTTCCCTGTTGGTGAGTACGAGGTCAAGCACGGCACCTCTCCTTGTTGGCTCCTCTATTGCAGAAGGAAGCTTTCTTCCACACAACCGAGGAACTTCTAATCTTTCTCTCATCTCTATCACCTTGCTCTGTATATTTTCTTGTTCTATTTTTTCCTTTTTTGACGGTGCAAAACTAGCGCATTTATTAGTCCAAGATGAACAGAAATCATGGAGTAGTGCATGATGGTTTTGACCACAATGTTTTCTATTCCACTCCTAGTGAATGTTATCTTCAACTTTGCTAAATATTACTCATAAATAAATTCTTTTCACAGCACAAATATAAACACCGAAGACCTCTTCTGAGTGAACAGCCTGGAGCAGCTTTTCCTACAGTTTTCCTTTCTTTGTGTGGTCAGTGGATGTCATCTTCCATTTTATTGTCTCTCAGTATCACGAATACATCAACAATTCCACACAGTCTTTTGTTGCAATTTATTAGCATTGGCACAGTCACTTCTTCCTTTTTTTCCAGGTCATTTAAAAATATGCCAAACATCATAAGGCTTGACTTTAAACCCTGCTAGTCTCCAATGGCAGTCCATCATCCTTGAAAAAATTCTTTCCTGTCTTTTGTTACCCTTTAACCAGTTATTCAGTAATAAAATTCTTCTCAGCCCAGCTTAGCAACTTTCAGACATTTTGATGAGTGACCTTGTGAAATGCCTTTTGGAAAATCAGGTGGACTATATCAAGTGGCTCTGCTCTATCAACTGCTATGCACAACTTCCCTTAATAAAAGCACTTCTAAGTCTTCATTAATACATGATACTGTATATTAACTTCATATATGTAATATACAGGGTGAGAACGGATACCCCAAACTACCTACCTGGTAGCTGGTGATGATCTCGGGCGTAGAACAGGGCAAATGTTGGGATGGCCATAACTGTATGTTTTTCGAAGTGTTTTCTTTTTCTCAGACTAACAGCTGAATTGTAAAGACCTTCCAGATGCAATGGGTATTTATAGTGGACACAAAATGCAGGAATTCTTAACCGGCCTTTGCTGAAATAAAGGTAGCAAGGAATGAAATTTGAATATTCCCACCTGGCCACCTGGAACCTCTCTGCTCATAGGAAAACAAAGCAGATATAGCAGCATTTGTGATCAAGCATAAAATACAGCTTCATTAGAGAAATATAAAATACATAATAAATTCTGATTTAAAAATAAAAATGTGCGCATGCACATACTTTAATTTGAATTTGCATTTTGAGCCACAGAGGTAAGCATATTTCAAATATTTTGCTTGAATGAGACTTAAATTTAGAAACTCCCACCACTTCATGTGTAATTTAGCAGAAAGATAAAGACTACAGATAGTATAGAGGGTAATAGAAGAATTAGGAGATGATACAGCAAATTTTTAATATATAAACTTTATTCTGTACTTTGTGTCTACATATTGCAGTGGAGCCTTTATTTAACGCAAATGTATTGCACATACATACAGAAGAAAATATAAAATAATTCAAAATTTCTTCACTTTCTATTTGAGAAAATGCTTTCTGTTTTTAATTATTAGTTACTTTGAGAACAGAAAAATATCGAATAGGTTTGGTTTGCTTAAAAAGAATCAGCAACATACAGAAATAAAATATAAAGACACAGCTAGATATAACTTAATGAGTTTAATTGCTAAAAACATTAGTCACTCTGGGGCAAATGTACTAACATAAATATATACAGTGCAATAGTCATTGTCTGAAAAATTGTCTATCCTCAGCCTCCTTAGATGAAATCCAGATATAGATAGCTTCACAGTAAATCGTGCTTCAAATATCAATAAGGTAAATCCTTTTAGGAGAAAAAATAAAGTTTACCTGATGCAAGGGCTGTCTGTCAAGACAGCTCTTTCACCAGTACCTTCAAAGACCTCATCCAAGGTCTTTTAGCAAAACAGCCTCTGGTGATTTCATCTGCTTATAAAACATAGCTGTAGAATGAGTCTGAGGTGGTTTCTAAAGAGACAAGTAGCCATAAAAGTCTTTATAAATCAAAATCTTCACCTGGAAGAAAAATTAGGGTTTGGAACATACACTGGACAAAATACTGAGTGCATGTATCCATATCATGGATAGTTAAAGATGCATTTGCATCTCTTGCCGGGGGCTAAGGCTGGGAGAGAGGTGTAACATTAAATGCTTTGCTTAGGACACAAAATACTTCTTGCAGGCACTTCATTATCTTCTCACCATCAGTGTATTCTCTCTCATACAGTAAACTAGCTTTAAAACAACCTCTTCAGGAGACCTCCCAGCAACTTTTTCTGTCACCAGACCCCTAAGGTCTGAGCTGCTGTGAACACACCTGGTTTTACAGCCAAGCTCAGAAAAACGAAACAAGAAATTTGAGTTTCAGAAGGAAAATAGGTGAAGCCAAATACCAATTTCATACTGACGGAGTAGAATTTCTCTAGGGACAGAAAGATCATTTGTCTGATAGCTTACAAAGGGAGTTCAAAATTGCAGAAAACCATTCATTTCCACTTCGTTAAGATTGTGCTTACAAGGAAATTACCCATATAAAAAATATGGAAAGCCATGCACAGCTCAAGAAAATTGAGCATTGACAGAATCTATGAAAAAAAACCAAATATCCTAAGACCATTGCCTTCTTATATTGTGCTCGAAGTCAGCCTGAAAATAAGTCAGGAAATAGGGGGAAAAAAAAGTGTGAATGAGTAAGCTCTTATGGATTTTTTCCCTCCCAGTCATATATTGTTCACTTTATGGCTTTAGCTATGCTACTTCTTTTCTCTGTCTGACAGGACAGAATAATATTTCTTTAATAATAAGTAAGTAAATTGAATTTGTAGTCTTTACATACCTAACCACTAAACTAAGGTAAACTTTTTAATGAGGATACAGTTTTTATAACAAAACGTGAGAGCCCTAATCTGGAAAACATAACTCTTACAATGTCCTTTGTAAAACCTTTCAACCATTAAAATGAAAATGTTCTAAAATTTAGTCTAAATAATGGCATTCAGTTGTGAAATCCATGTTCACCCAATTTAATTAGAGAAATATGAATATCTAGTGCTCACTTCTTACAGATCAATCAACAGAATTTTTCATGTTTTACACTAAGTATCTCATGGCACAACAGCACTTTTATGAGTCCGATGCCTTCTTCCTGTCTTAGAAACCACAGAGCCATTTGCCTCTTCTTCCTGCCCCTATTACCCACTCAGTAAAAATTCATACTAATGGGTTTTAAATAGCAAATTCAAAGTGTACATTAGTTTGCTTATTCACTTTGCAGAGTCTATATCTCCACAGAACACTGAAACACATCTCTGAGATTCTCATAAGAAATTTTTGCATGTTCCAGTTTTTCACAACTTAAATATTTCTGTCTTGTAGCAGGACCTTCTACTTTTTGATAGCAAAAGTGAGTATTTTATATTGCATTTTCCTATAAAGTAGCATATGTATGAGTTTTGAAAGCAGTGATTGCATAAGGAGTCATCTGTCTCAGGAGAGGGTGATAGGGTCAGGGCAAGATGATCATTTGTGTTAGTTTCCATACTACATAAGGAATACACAATCTTAGAAACAGTTAAACTTCTTGAGCAAGACCTGTGAAATATAGAGATTTCTAACCTCTGACTATGAAGGCAGTTCTAAAGCATTTGTAATTTGTACTGTTGCAGAGTGTCGCCGAATTAAACTTTCTGCAACAGAAATTAAAGTAACTGCAATACTTTTCATTCTTCCCAAGTACTGTTCTCAGAGTTGTCAGCAGCAGAAGATGCTTTCCTATTAAGAGTAACTGAATCTAAATGTAGCTTAATTGTTCATTTAATGTTGCTCTTAAAGATGATAACTAAGCTGCCATCGCATCTTTTGTTTTTTTCTCACCAAATTAGGAGCACAATTTTGCAAATAGAAATCAGCAAAAGGTATATATATGGCATAACATTTGTCTCAGTTTGAAGGTTGAAGGTCTCAGTAAAAACCTTTCAACTGACTTGAATGTGTATGAGACCAAGTTCTACTTACTTGTGTTTGATTAGCATGAATGAATTACCTTGCTCCACCAAAAACTGAATTAGACCCATTGAAAACCAAATCTGTGGATTTTTCATTACATACATATGAATTTTAAAAAAAATGATATTTCCATCTCTTTTTATTACTATATTAATTCATTTAGATTTAAAATAATAAAGAAGTCCTTTAAAAGGATCTACATGATCTATTATAACATCCATAATATAAAAATTTAGAAGCACATTAAGGCAATAATTCCAAAAATAATTCAACATATATATTACAACTCGTTTCTCTTTTACCTCTGAATGTCCTCTCGTCCTCCTTTCTCTGTACTCTCTGCTTCATGAGGCATTATCCTGTACCTAAGTATTTTCAGATTTTAAAGAACCCAAACATAAAATTATTTTAAAGTGACCTTGATAATCTTATGCTGATAAAGCTCATTGTTATAAGACATAAGATTTTTTTTTCCTTTTTGGGAGGATAGAAGACAGGGAATAGGAAAAATGTTTGGGGAATTACTTTTTGTCTGACACTACCTGCTTTTAACTTTGGAGAAAGCAAAAGGACGAAGAGAGTTTCCAACTGAGAAATAAGCGGGATCTCAGAATGGCCACACTTTCAAAATTGCTCATTATGTCAGTCTGAAACATGTTTTAAGAGACACTGAAAAGAAACAAGACAGTTAAAGAAGGAGCATTTTGATAACCAAGTAATTCTGCATTAGTTATAATGTAGACATCCAGAGCAGTGAGAACAGAAAGAGCAGATTAATGTGCCAAACAAAAGCACACAGCTGTTGTTAATATGCATATTATACAATATATAAGCCTCTGTCTCTTTCATTCACCTTTTTTAAAACAAGCAATTCTATTGTGAAATAGAGGAAGAGAAGTAAATCCAAAATCATAAATATAATACATAGAATATTGTGTATTTTGTGCAGTTCAAATGGTAACATTATCTTGCAGACTGTACATTGTAGGATCTTTGCATTTCATCTCTTCTGAGAAGGAGATGATAGATAGGAAAACAGTTATCACATTTTTTTTTTTTTTTGGGGGAGAGCTAGAGAACCCAAGTTGAATTGCACATGATTACCAACCCCATCATTTTCCAAAGACTGACTTTTCTGCAGCCCTCCTGTTCTTATTCCAGAAATCCAGACACATTGTGTCATGATTACTATCATGTTCAAAGTATTTCAGTAAATCTTATTATTATAGTCCTTGTCTCCAAATATTATCAAGTGGAAACTGAGGATAAAACCGAGCACCATTCTCACTACCAGTATTCAGAAACAAAGCAAAAAGAGCTACTTCAAACATATTTTATTTCTAACAACCATATTATAAAAAACCCGCAGAAAACAACAAAACCAATAGCTCTCTTTGTAAGGATAATAGTTAGAGTTTCATCATAAAACATCCCTGTAAAAACTATGTAATTTTCCACTACAGGGAGGGAGGATTTGATCTCTTATTAAACATTTTATGGAAAAGTCTAAAAGTGCTTTCAATTATTTATCTGAATTGAAATCTAGGCCTTGGAAACTGCTGGCATTACACACGCACACATAATATTATCAGCCCACTGAGTGCTATTAGGTCATAAAATGCTGCTGTAGCAACATCTCTGTTACAGCTGCTGGTGTTCATGCAACTTTTACTGCAGTTATAAAGCCATTTATTACATTTTCTTTATGATGCTAATGCATTGTGGTCTGTTATTTTATTGTTCCCACTGTGATAAAGACTGAAATGTATGATATTGTGTGAAAAAATACAAACCTAATAACATACCCTGCTGCATTAAAAATCTCTTAGATAAGCTTAAGAGGCTCATAAAAATATTAACAGGGGATACCAAAAGGGAAATATTTGGTGGGACATTTTGTTTCATTTATTTTATTGTTCCCCACAGAAATTTTTTTAATTGTGCTTTGTCAAAATATACAAAGGATAATATGAATGTGGCTCCTTTTCTTAATTATAATGTCATCATTGTGGAAGAATATAATTTGCAATATGTTATGAGGAAAGATGACTAAATAATACCTAAATAATCATTGAAAAGGGAAAAAAAATGATTAAAATAATCACTCCCTTATACCCAGAGTTACACAGCAGCAGACAACTACAATTTATTCAAATTGTCTAAATTTATCTTTCCTTTTAACATAATTTTGTTTTAAGAAAATGCAGTTTCTTTTGAGGGGCAATCAATTCACTCAATTAACTGCTACCTGGTGCTCAGGCTCATTTAGAGACTCACCCACCAACAGTAGTGCAATTCAAATAAAAATTCATTACTGTTTAACTAAGGTGGAATCTCCAGGTTATGACTTAGATACTCTTCTGGGTGTGGATTAAGGCTAGTTTTCTCTCCAATAGTATGCATTGAAGAAGAAGAATGGCTTAAATATTTTTATATTTATAAGATTGCATAAGGAAAGCAATAACTTTTAAGAGGGCTCTGACAACCTAATACCCCCTCAAAAAAAAAAAAAAAAAAAAAATGCTGTGACCTTTGCAACAACGTTTTGCAGAATATAGGCATTCAAATAAATTTTGCAGGATTGAGATGCACATTATTCTCACAATGTTAGGAAAATACGGTGGGTATTCTTTTTTTTCCCTGTTGTATTTTCTAATCTGTTTATAAACTTTTGACTTTGAACTAGTCTGTATCTAACCTGAATGTTGCTATTACTTTATATTTTCAGAAGCTGTACAGTGCATTCTTCCATCAGACATTAGTGGGATTTTACAAAGGAGATGTCAGAAATTATCAGGAATTTGATGGAGACTGTAAGAAGCTCAAGACATCTCATAACACTTTGTGAGAGAGCAAGCTCCTCCAAAGCACCCAGTGCCATCCCCACAGAGCATATCAAGTCCACCAGCTCAGCTCCACTGGGAAAAAACAACTTGGTTACTTATCCAGCTTCTCAGGACATTTTAGGAAATACAGTACAACTGGCCAAAATCAGATTATTTCAGTGTTGCAAAGACTTTTGAAACTCAAGTTTTGTGGCCTCATAGAATAAAGTCAAAACTGTCAGGAAGGTCTCGTGTATGGCTGAAAAATACAATTGCTTAGGGAAAAATATTTCATTTTAAATATTGCAGAACTCTCTCTCTCCTACAGCTGTTTAATATTAGCTTGCCTTTCTCCTTTTTTGTTCCCCATCTCTTAAGCATGAATGGTTTCTTTGACTGGCCCTATGTGACCAAAATGCTCTGAATCTCAGAAATCTTCCCAGATCACTGCCACAATCTTCTGCTTCGAGAAAAAGATACTGGTCTAATGGTTTTGAATAAGGATAGAATGTGATATAAGACAATATTCCAATAAAACCAGAAAAATAAAATTCAAATTTACTATGAAAAATTAGCTCCACAGATCCCTACAGAATAGAGGGAGCACTATAAAAATACATTTAGTCTATAAATATGTACATTTTATCAGAAATAGTAAAAGTGTAAATTGAAAGAGTCTGAAGAAACTTAAAGAGCAGAAGCTCTTTCTTCCTCCTCAGTCTTCTTTAGAGAATGTAACTTATGCTGTAAGTTATCTATGGGTTTGATTATGTTTCCAAGTTTACCAAAGATCTTGTGACTAGCTAGGTCCCTAACCAGCTTTGA
Source organism: Psilopsiagon aymara (assembly GCA_024733675.1). Lineage (NCBI taxonomy): Eukaryota > Metazoa > Chordata > Aves > Psittaciformes > Psittacidae > Psilopsiagon > Psilopsiagon aymara. The sequence continues at coordinate 8,168 of JANRGW010046986.1, forward strand.
CTCTTACATAAAAACATTTCCCCCCAGTGAAATACATAAGGCACAGATAGAGATGAAGTTTTAACTTGTTTTCAGTTTCATTTACAGTGGTAGCTCTGCTCCATGGAGAGCTACATGATAGATTCCTCAACAGTTGATAGCACTTGGTCCTGTCACATCTCTTCTGGTTTGTCTGCAACACCCAGGGACTTTTATTTTTTACCAAGAAAAAAAAAAAAGCTGCTTATCTTACAGCAGCATGGTGAAAGCAGATAATGCACCCCAAGTTTTCACAAGGCAATGTAACATCTGAGTACAGCTACTAGTCTAGACACGACTTTGGTGTTTGTTCATTACAATGGATTAAGATAATCCATGCTCTGAGATGGAAAAGCCAATTGCCTGGACTAATTTTATACTCCTAAAATTTTGCATGTGACACTGGAGTCATGTTGTACTGCCTCAGTCCTGTGCAAACAGTCTTCTTAAACAGCAAAAAAAAAATTCATTAGTGTACATGTCTAGCTAAGAGTCCTTAGTCTTTTGTTAATTGATTACTTAATCTCCTCACTTTGTTTACTTAAACAGTGGCCAGAAAATAAAAGTATTTAATTGTGGCTCTTAAATGATATGATTTTGCACTCCTGTTCTTGGCTGCATCAGTTGACACACAAATAGTAAGGCCATTCCATATAGCCTCAGATAAAAAACACACTTACTGACCAACACATCCTATAAATATCTATCCAAAAGTCATCCTTTTTTTAACAGATACACCCCAAAATGCTCTCACTGTTACAACTTCACAGTTTTACAGTGAATCCTATCTTTAGAAGTGCCAGATATAGACAGTGATGCCTCACGCAATAAAATAAGGCAAGAAAAAAGCTTTTAGAACTTGTGGAAAAAAAGAATTGTGTTGCAAAAGCAAACACATTAAAGATAAAATATTAATTGCTGCTGCTTTGAAGATGTACAACATGAAATAAAGGGCTCTATAGCAGGGAATCTGGAACACACTTTTCAAATTACTATGTTTTTTAAGAAAATATAATAACAAATACAATAAAGTTAATAATGCAGCTCTGTTTTCAACTGTACTCTAAGCTCTAAGTCAGAGATATTTATTTCTTTGTGGTTACATTCCCTACAAGAATGCAATTTGCAATCCACTATTAGATTCTGGGTTTAGGTTAATGGCACAGCAAACCTGCAGTCAATCTTGAACCTAGAATTAAGACTCCTACACACCATAGACATCATTCTCAACATAGTGAAGTAGAATAAAATAAAAAAGGTTAGGTAATCCATAAAGATGTTGCTTTGAATATGTAACCTGGTAGGTTTTGTCGTGCTACAATGTGATCTCACAAATGGGGACTACTTCATCATCAATTAACAACAGAAAAAATGTGTGCTGCTGCTGGCAACATTACTAAAGCAATATTTTGCAAATGCAGGTGGTAATTTTTGGGAACCAAAATAGTAAGAAAAGAAGCAATCACAGGTTGATAAAAAAATATAATTTTATAGTAAACAAAACAGCAGAAGGACATTTTCTGTGCTGTGAATTACTTAGGTTATTAAATTGTTAACATATTAGCTAAAGGATGACTGATAAAAAGTACTAAATTAGGCTAGGAGGTAGACTTGACTATAAAGGAATATTGGAGAATGTTGTGGCAGATAAATAAATCAGCCATCAAATAGACATCATTGGGAAGACCAGTGGCTGAAATAAAAGAGAGTAAAGGAGAAAGTGACAGGTTAGTAATAATATATATGAAAAAGAGATAAAAAAATTGAAACTTCCTGCTGTGATATCACAGAGGTTGAATAGACCTGAAGCAATTGAGATGATTGGCAAAACTAAAGAAAGGTGGAGAATCAGCAGCATTTGGAAATTATGCTTGGATACCTTTCCACTCATTTGATTAAGATTGAGAATATGGCAACTAACTATTTTTAAGTACTATAGTAAAAGTAGAGACTTTATAGTGCTTCAGGAAGGGAAAAGGAGAGAAGAAATACTCATTAGAATAAACACAGAAAGAATACATGGAAGTTTAAAGTTTAAAACCAAGAAATTATTTGTGCATGATGTCAAAGAGCTTTCTGAGATACATCAGTCAGTTTCTTAAATACAAATATATTTATTCAGTACTAGAAATTATGAGAAGAATGAAAAAGGTTTGTCAGAGAGTGCAAAATGGTGAAGAATTATTTTATAGTGACAAAGATATATTGAAGGAAGTGAAAAACCTTTCACATATGTTGGGTAGATTATATGAAGCTATATATTAGTGTGCCATGAGTGAATTTAAGAGTGACTGAAATGATGATATATGGAATGATTGTGGTATTTATATGTAATAGCTAAGATAGACCTTTGTTTTGATTATAATGGTAAAATGCCAGATGAAGAAAGATAAAAGCATAGAATTTCCCAAGCTGATTACTTGTCATTGTGGTTCTTTGTTGCCTCTCAGGGCTATACAGTGTTGAAGTATTCAAAGCAAAGTTACCTAATGACTGCTAATGGGAAGCTTGAATCACACTTTTGATGTAGACAGACAGAAATTATGATGCCACAATGAAATTTATATTAATTCAATGGTCAATTTTTTATCCATTTTTGAAAGAAAAAGTAGTAACCTTCAGGTTGAACCATACACATATCTTATAATGCTCAAAGGAACTGAAAAAATGTTACAGCAGTAGAAGCACAAAAAGAAATAATAGAACATCGATTTGGGAACACAAAGCTTTTAAAAGTTGTTGAGGAGCAAAAGTTTCATAATGTCAGAGATAAAGACTCCACAAAGAATGTGTTAGGAGTTACAGTCTGTTGAAAGCAGAGCTGAACTAGCAAAATACAATTCAGACAATTGATGTACGTTGAACCCAGGTACCCACTACTCTATCCAATTCTGGTATTTACAGTAAAATATACAGAGAGCATGGTAGGAACAGCTGTTGCATAAAGAAGTGGTCTGGTAACTGTGAAGGACACTGTACAACAAAAGTACATAATTGTAGAAAAGTATGTGAGAGAGAAGATCTTGGATTCAGTTCCAAAACCAGATGAAGAATATAGTCCTACTGAGAATAAGTCATCAGACAGATAGCAAGGAGATATACATGGACATAAATTAATGTAAAAAAGAACTACACGGGGTTTTGGAAAAAATCATAAAGAGGTTGTGGCTAATTATGAGTGGGCTGTCAGAGAAGGACTGAAGAAAGAAACTTTTTTATGGCTGTGAAGAGAAAAAATATTCTCCCAGAATGTGTTATAACAAAGATAGATAGTAGCAAAGTTGTCAGTCCAGGGTAGTGCAGGATATGTGGCCAAGCCCCAGGGACAATTAGACTCATTGTAATTGGATTTACTGAATTGGCCAGAAATGAGTATAAATTAGTGCATGTCAAAACTAGCTATAATGTCTCTTGGCTGCTCTGGAAGCAGCATAGAGTATAAGAGAACCCAGACAAAATTGTAATGAGTGATAATGTAAGAATACTGAAGGATCATTCAAGCATTGCTGTCACTGAAAAACACACTAAAATGCACAGTGATTACAAAAGAGAAAGGCAGTTGTTGTCCAAGCCATTTCATGAGAATGAAAAAAACGTCATCAGAAATAAAAAAGCTTGCCACCATGACTAGTTCAGGTGTACCTATAGATCCTCTGAGAATTCAAAGCTAACCAAGTCCAGCTATTTTTAATGCACTGAGAGCTAATTAAGCAATATTAAAAGATGACAGAATACATTTGATCTGAGTTCTTCTGGAAGAAAAATCAATGGACAGCAAGAAAACGCTGAAAAAGAGAAACAAAAAACCCTCTGTGACCACAGCAAGCAACTCTCTTTCCCAAGCCCCCTCATTTTATACAGAAATCCTAGCTTGGGGACAATCTTAAAAGATTGATATAGTTTTCCCAGAAAATTTTAAACCAGCATTGACCAGGGGGCTGTTCTGTCATGGGAGAGAGATAAATGTCTATCAAATATACTGGCTATAGCTGAAGGAAGTCAAAGCAACAGTTCTTATTAGAAATATCTTTGATGCTATTTTTAATTTGAACACACTTGATGTCTTCTTTTCCACTGGCAAATTGCATATTTTTCATGTACAATGTACAAAGATCTGTCCCACTTTTTATATAAAAAAATATTAGTTGTTGCACTATGTTTTGGATTATGTAAAGTTGGGTGGTTTTTTTTATAAACTGGCAACATTTGACTGCATTTTTTATCATGTCTGGAAATATGAAACAATACTTCATGTCCTGCACATCCTAAACAACTTCACTGTCATTTCCATCTGACAGGTTTCTGGTAGCAGCCTGCCACACACTTCCTAATTCCTTGCTGCTGGGAGCTACTGCCTTTTGTGATTGCTAAAGGTAAGCAGAAGCAGGTATTATATATCCGTTTCTCAGATTATTTTTGAGATAAGTCCAACTGCATTTTAATATATATGCATCCTACAGATGAAGTGGGGACAAACCCCAGAGTTTTCTCTACAGATGTGATACTGTCTATGACACTTCCTACTGGTTAAATTATAGTATTTTCTAGTAAAACTAGATATGTTTTGAAATTTATCAACGAGCAACATGGAGAAGTAAAAATATGTTCCCACATCTCAAAAAAAAAAAAATATAACCCTTACAGAGTAATACACAAAAATATCAACCTCAATTTTAGAAAATCGCAGAATTCAACAGAATCTGACGCATAACACATCTGCTAACAAAGAAACATGCTACACAGCCTAAACTGTCATTTTGTTAACATAAAAGTAATTTAATCCAAGAATCTGGACTTTTGGAAGCACTCAACAGTGAGATTCACAAGTGAGCTCCTATTACCCTAGAAGCTGGAGAGACAAACAGATGCTTAAATCCAATTGGACAGAAATAGCCAGAACAGCCTAAAACTGAATGGTCAAAGAGGATTGCAACAATCCTAACTAATAAAGATTTCTTGCCTAAAATAAATATTATCTCCTTTTGCAAAAACCTGAGAGATACTTCCATTCTTTTAGAGCATCTGATCAGTGAGAGAGGAGGACCCAGACTCTTCTTTTCCCTCCCAAAGGCATGATCATCCTTCAGCATGTTATCCCACAGTAGCTGGCGTACAGTCCCACTGAGTATTTTTTTGTCAAAGCTGCTCTTGTTTGTGTGCAGTAGTCACTGGAGAAAGGACTTGAATTTAGGATAAACAGTTCAATACAGTCTGTATTGTCGAGTTAGCTCTTTTCTCTAGCTAATGAATTGCAATAGTTTCTTAGTGTCCAGCAAAAACTTATGCACTTTGTACAATATAAAGTAACATCAATAAAATAGTTGAGAGTTGCAGGGCAGGATACCCATTTATCTATTTCAAGGGTATTCTTGAGGGGCATGTTGAAGATGACGCCTTGTTTCAAAGCAGGACTTTGAGTCTGGCTCTCCTATGGTCCAGACAAGGCATCCAGTTGCGGCCTTTGGAGAGAAGAGTATCTATCCTCATCCAATTCTTCCTTCACAGCATTTTGCAGTGTTTTTCTATCTCTTAGCCACTGCTTTCTAAGGCATGAAATCACAAGTACACACACTGTGCACTCTGATCACACCTCTCGGCTTGTGCTGTTCAAGATAGATAAAATGAGAAAATGCCTCATTTTTACATCTCTCACAGACTAAGGATACAGCAAAAGACAGGTAATTAAAGATTTAGGCAGCTCTATACATGTCTTGGCAGAAAATTCAGTGTTGAAGGACTTCAGGCATCACAAACGAAATGCAGCAGCTGAAAGGGGATTCTTTGGATGCCAGTGATGCTTAACTTGGACTTAGTAACCTAATTGCCTCTATCTAAGAATCTAAGTCTCTGTAGTGAACCTTCTCCAAATATCATGTTGTTCATGATAAAATCAGCAGCCCTGTGGTAAGTCTCATTTTACTTTCATAGGCTATCTTAAATGCTTTAATATATGGGGCTTTAATGGGGTTGCCTGCTGGTCTAATAAGTTGGAGCTGGTATCACTGCAGTAATGTTTAAATATAGCAGATACCACTTTTGGCTCCACTGGCTTTTCCTAACACCTGATCTTTCATCTACCAGACTTTAACAACATTATGTTTTATGCTATTATTATCACATGTTATGTATCATAATCAGCAGTGAGCTTGTTATTTAATCAGGAAGTCAGCACTTTTCTAAGTACTCATTTTACAGTTTAACTTTCATTCAAAACTTAAACTTGTAACTATACCTGTGCCACACGGGCGAGCAGTGCTCACAAACTGAGATGACACACGAGTAAGCTATGTGTTGTTAACAACACTCCACACACTTCATACTCAACTGCATACTTTAAAAAAAAAATAAATAAACAGAGCATTTTCAGTTTCCTACACAGAAGAGCATTGCCAAGATTTAAATCCCTGTATGAAACTAATTTCAGAAGCAGATGGTTGTATACAACTTTGATGGCCATTCAGTTTCTTTATTGCAAATAAAATACTTGCTAGGTTGGTAAAACCAAAGTAGAGCACAGCTGTCTTATTTGTGTATATTTTGACTAAGCACACATAATCAGTCTATAAATGATGCGGCACAGTTAAAATAAAAAAAATTATTTACACTGTGTTTGTCATTCAAAGTCATTACTGAACATATGCACCCAAATGAGTAGGCACCAGGTGCCTGTCCTCTATGGGCAATTCATCAAAGCAAAATAAAAGTAAACTACAATATACTTCTTTCTAATAAAAGGAGTGATCCTTCTGACATATAAAGAAGCCTAAAGCATGGTGGTATAATCAAAATTATAATTAACTGTCATAAGCCTTGAGCAAATGTAAAGCACTATCTGCTTTATGAAACTTTGATCAGACTGTGATTAAATTATTTTTAGAGATGTGCAGTATATGTCAGATCTCAATTATCCAAAGCTATCTTACCTGCAGGGAATTCTGCTTGTTCATTTCATACAACAATTTCTGTATGGAGCAGCTCCATAAAGAGCATTTTTGGTAGGTTTCTTTTACAAAGATTCATTTGTCCCAAGTGGCAAGTGGTCTGATGATCTCATCTTGTTTGTTGTTCCTGAAGATATATGAAACACATCACCACTATAAAAAATTCTGTCTACTGGTTTTCTGAATTGGGCAAGATAACAGTGCCTTTCTGAGAGGAAAACAAATGAGTTTTCAACCTTTAAGTCCTGATTGCCTACCCTATCCTTATTACTGAAAGCAGTGAGCAACAACCATATCTCACACGGATAGAAAGACTGAAAAAGAAGCTGTTGGGCAGGAAGGTCAAGAACTAACAAGTTACATTACCTAATATTCACATTGCACAATGATGTAACACTGACCTGTTATCTTATCCGTCATCTCTGTTCAGACCTGGCATAGTCAAAATCTATAGAATGAATAAACTCTTCACACATTACTTCAGATTTGTTTCACTACATTCATTCTTCTTCATTACTGAGTATTTTCCAGGGCCATACAGTCCCCTTTCTGACAGCAGTAACTTCCCTCTACCTCCTTTTCCTGTATGTATGATATACAAATTCAGGAGATATTGCTGAGTACCAAGGCAAAAAAGTTGTCTAGTAACTCAGCCTTCTCCACGTCCCAGGTAACATGGTCTCCTGTTGCCTTCCTGAGATGGTCCACAATTTTCCTAGTTCTTGTTTTATCAGTGACAAACCTACAGAAGCTCTTCTTATTGTTCCTTATGTCTCTGACTTTCCTAACCTGATCACTGGCTCTGCTTGGAAAATTTCTCTGTATTCCTCCCAGCCTCACTGTCCTTGCTTCCACCCTATGTAGGCTTACTGTTTGTGCTTGAGTTTGCCAGGACCTTCTTGCTCATCCATGAGGGTCTTCTGGTGTCTTTGCCTTTCTTCTTCTTTGTCCAGATGCATGGACTGAATGGTGTCAACTCAGAAATTAGGCTTATGTAGAACAGACATATAGAAATGACTTCTATATCTATAACCTCCCACCCAGCAGGAAAGAAATTCTGCTATTTCAGTTGAAGAGTATTTATTACATAACCCTCTACCACAGGTAAATATTTCTGCCTTGTTGTCTTTGGTAATCAGATTGTAGTGAGGAACAAAGTAGTGAGAGATGATCTTTACTTAGGGGGGGGAAGCAGAATCTGACAGTTTCTGAGGGAAAATAACCATACATGAGACCTTATTGTGTAGTAATCAGAGTACATCAAAAGTGAATTGCATATCAGCCTCTCCCAAAAGAAGAACTGGCCCTTCCTCTTCGGAAAAAAAAGAACCAAACCCAACCTTTTGTTTGTTCAGGTACACTAAATCTTTAGTGGTTTGGGAGACAGCTCACAAAGGGAAGCCCAGCCACTCTTTTGCTCAAAAACTACTCCCCCAGGTCTTTAGGTTTCTAAAGTAAAAGTGAAGTTCGTCTTTTCAAATGGCACTTTTTTACATTTTGATTTTTACAAGGTTAGTTTTCTATCAGTTCCACTGCTACATGCCATTCTAAACAGAAGAAAGAGCTGCTGAGGAAAGAAAAAATTGTGAGGACCATTTGCAACCATCTATACTACCTTCCTGTTTCCCTTTTATCTTCCCCATACCCAACTCCACCTACATATTTTTTCTTATGAATTCCCTGCACTTAAATTTGTCACCATGGAAGAGTTCAGGTGACTTAATTTTACTGCCACAGTTCTGCCCATAAAAGTGTCCCTCTACTGACACAGTTGTATTTGCAAATAAGTGCTTTTGCTGGAATCTCTTATTTCAGTGAGCAGTATATACTAAAGTGGTATATGGTATACCTACAATTCTGCTAGGGCTTTGTTGGCCTGACTGTATCATAAAGCAGCTAGGAAATAACCAAAGTTGCTGAGACAGCAAAAACTACTAGGGCAGACCAAATATATCTATTTTTCTCTTTATCTAACAAATTGGTAACTAATCCTAATCTCTTCCTCTATTATCTTTTCTGGGCTTTCATCTTTTATGAACAGGAGCATCCATTGAGCTGGGAAAATAACATAGGAGACTTCAATGTTAGTTTTTTTATAGCATCAGTTAAGTTCTCCATACTTCCAGTACTATTTATTTTTGGGAGGCTGGAGACAGAAAGCCTGGATTCATGAGGGAAAAGGAGAAAGGATATCTGAGTAGCTTCACAAAGCCAACCACAACATGAGGCCAGGGATGTTGCCAGCATCAAATATGGTCATTAAGTGGCTGCCAGAAGCCAGAGCCTACTCACATCATTCCCCACTTAGCTGCGCATCTCACATTTGACAATTTTCTTTCTGTTCTTACTGGCTTATCAACAGTAGGTCTTTGAGGTTTTGATGCCACATTTTTTTCCAAAAGCAGTTTCTTTGCTTTGAAAGTACAGGAATCATTAATTAAGCTTAGTGCCTTCTTAGACACCTTTGTCATTAATTATGAATGTGAACAGCCAAATATGCTATCCTCATAATAATGCCAAGATTAGATTAATATCAACTCTGAACTCCAGGTTGACCTCCAAAGTTCAGATAAACAACAGCAAGCAAACAAGAAGGTCTAATAAAGAGGAGAATCCTTTCTGTGAGCTGCTCTATGGTGGATGACTACAGGATTGTGACAGCTGTACCTGCCTCAAAATTTGTTCTCTCAGGGGGTGAGCTTCACTAGATCATATGCGAGGAGCACTGAGCCAAAGCTCTGCTTTGGTGGTCCTCTTTCCACCTACTGGCCACCCAAATGCAAGCAAACTATCTGGATAATTATTAGTATCAGATGATAATATTAATAAAATGGATATCTACTTTGTAACTTCCTGGCTTTATTTTTTCTCTCCCTGGGATTTCTTTTGCCTACAAAGAATTTGGTCACAGACCTACCGAACTACACCCAAGAATATGTAACCATATTCTCCTAATGTATACAGTAAAATGAGGCTTATCCATAGACAGACTTTAATAAAAAAAATAGAGCACTTTTCCAAAATTATTTGCAACTAAAAATAAATTAATCCTGAGAATTACAGAAACAGATTTTATTTCTTCACAGTAGCCTCTGTTCTGTCGTGGTAGGCCTCAATGTCCTGTTTTGGTCTTACTATTTGTGCCAGGTCTGACTGATAGAGAAGGAGAGACAGCAAGCTGGAGAGGGAGAGAGAAAATCCCAGTGCCCACCTCGTGTGCTAACTCTGATCTTTGCAACATTAGCTACACTAATAGCATGAGATGAGCAGTCCTATTAACTTCAGTTAGAAAGCCTAAAATGGTGGTTTTCAGGGTCAACTGACTCACCTTGGACATATTAATAAACTATTTTAATAAATATGAATTATGTATATAAGTCCCAGATAAAATATATATTAAGATGCTACATGCAATCACCTTATCTCAGCTTTATAGTGGCATGAGGTAATAACCATATGGTTATGAAAAATACATTTTAAAACTTGAAACTCCAGATTAGATTTAGCTGGGGTTTAATGGCATATCTTTTATTATGTCAATAAATTTTTTCTCACTAGGTAACACTGCTGGACCAAATTAAGACTGCCTGGTGGCTTTAATCTCACATTTCTGATTTTAAAATTATTAGAATTCTTGTAAGGGGAAATTAACTTTTAATTTGGAAGCCTTGAATCCTTATAATGGAAGTAATTGCAAAGTTCCTGTAAAGTTTTACTTCTTTAAATTATTGATACATATCTTGCCTTAGCACTCGTTTTTCCTTTCCTGAGGAATTAAAAAGAAATTGAGAATGAATCCAAGCACATGCTATCCTTAGAAAAGTGAAAATGAAAATTATGAAAAATAAGTATTTATTATTGTTGCTGTTTATTTTAAGGACAGATTCACAGATGCAATGGTGAAACAGCGGAAAGCAAGTTGGTTGCTCTGATGTATGAGCTTGGCTGCCTAACTAGAGAGAAGTCAACCTGATCTTCAGCTTGCCAAGCTCTGTTCTCTGTTTAAAGCTGAAAACACAAACAGCCCAAGCCCTGGATTTGCTGGGCTTCCCTTCCACATCGTCCACTGTGCTATTGTAATCAGTCAGTGATCGATGAGGAACCAGCACGGAGGGAATGTGGTTAATCATCTCCCCCAGGGAATGCCTCATCTGTGGGGCTAGTCTGATTTCTACAAGGCAGTCAAGTGATTGTTTGCCTTACTTCTGCTGTCACAATAGCCCTATTTAACTATCTGCTGAGCAGTTGTTCATAGTATCTCATGCCTGTACAATTATCTCAAACACAATGATAATTAATAAGCTAATTTGATTACCATGTAGAAATAATTTAAACAAGATTTCAATCCATTTTAACTCTACAGATGCATAGAAAGACTCTCTATTGCTTTGCTATTATCCATAGTGACAAAAAAAGGATGGACACAGATGCTCAATTTCCTAAAGGACCCAATATGTAAATAACATAAATTAATTAATTACTTCAGCACTTTGCCCAAAGAATAAATATTGTAATTTTGTGAAAAATATGTATTATTGCTCAAAAAAAGCAAAGATGTTTGATTCCTGACTTAAATGCAAAATGGAACTCCTTAACTCAGGAGCCATGGCAAGGCTTTCCATAATAGCAAGGAAGAAATTAAATTGATATATCAGTAGTTAGCATATTGCCATGTAGAAATAAATCACTGTTTTCACTACATTGCACTTTACAGTATTAGAAGATTTGAGAGGAATCTGATTAATGGAATAAGGCAGCAGGCTCATTGTTTGTGACATTGGTGGGGCATGTCTCAGAATTTTTGCTCCATATCTGTGATTTTTCATAACCTCTGTCTGGTGATTCCTGATAAGTATAAAAGGTTTACAAAATGTCGCAGCCCCTCTCAACCATTGCCAAGTCAGACTTCTCTAACCTTCTGCAAGATTCTGACACCAGATAATTTGGTGATCACACTAAATAATCTCATTATCACCAGATCACATAGTACACACAGTAAGTTTTAAGGTATAAATAAAAAGACAAAACTAGGTGGATGAGTGGAGAGAGAAATGGTGTCCAGCTGTTTCTGTAGAAATGACAGCTGTATCCTAGCAATTAAAAAAAAAAAAAGGTATGTCATCCAGTTGGTATCGAGCTATAGCAACGGTTACAAGAACATCTAGATTGAAAAAAATCTGACACAAGATGAATCCAAATTCTAGACAAAGTGCTGCCTGTATTACAAGAGTATATAGAAATCTCAACCAAGAATAGCAGTTCAGTTCCCTGAATTGCTCAGAGCCATGAGACTTACCCAGGAGAAGTGGGAGACAGGGAACTGAGGTGCAGCGTGATGGAGTGTGTTGGTCATATTTACAAGGAAAAACTCTGCCAAATGCATCACTGAACAGAGATCTACAGTATTTTGTCCAAATATCAACAAGCCTATCTTCTACTACTTGTTTTCTCTTCAGATAGATAGAATGGGTTTAGAGACCCATTAAACAGAGGGTAAAACCACTTTTCAGAAGTCTCTGTAAACTCAAGCTCATTCAAGTCTAGTTCCCACAATTTTGTTGATTATATTTCTGCATTAGAAACATTTTGGAATTTTCTTGCACTTTTCCAGACTGCTCCAGACTCAATCAATTTGTAGATATTTGTAATTAATTACCAAAGTGTATTTAGTAAAATTATAGTATAGAAATACTATATTTTTGCATGCCTTTAAAGAAAACAGATTTAAATTGGTGTGTTGCAAAGGTCAAGAAACTTTTGAAATTGTAATTAATCCAGGCTACATCTCCAAATTCGAGAATTATTCTTGTGAAATAAAATCAATACTTTCTCAATATCATCATAATAGCCAGCTTTCTATTACTAAGTTCCCAAAACATTACTCTTTTGCCTGTGTTAACTGTAGTAAAGATACAGAATACATTTCTAAGAAGGACTCAACATGTTTTATAAAATAATTACCAAAGTTTGGGTGATCGGGTGATTAGAACTGATAAGAGAGCAACAGATTTGAATTCCATTAATAGGATACTTCAACACAGCTTGTACTCTAGAGATAGCTGGTACCAGAACTGAGCTATCATTTCAAAGTAGAGCATAAATCTAATCATAAAAATTTGATATTAGAAATAAGGTCTTTTTTGTTAGGGAGGTGCGACACTGGAAAGAGAAGCTGTGGATGGCACATCCCTGGAAGTGTTCAAGACCATCTTGGATGGGGCTTGGAACAACCTGGTCTAGTGGAAGGTGACCCTGCCTGTGGCAGGAGGGGTGGAATTAGATGATCTTTAAAGTCCCTTTTAACCCAAACCATTCCATGTTTCTGTGATGGACATTTTCTAAATTTCTTATGTGTTTATTATATTTACTTTACTTAAAACAGGTACGGTTATAATCTCTTTTAAGGGTCATAACCTGTGATTTTATGTAAATATTTATGCATAATGCCATGTGAACTGCCTATATTATAAAGACTTTTAAAGACACAAATGTGAAACACTCTAATAATGCACATTTATACACATCATATTGAACTGCTAGCATAGTATTCACGTCTAAAAATCGTTTCCTAAGGTGTCTTTTTTTCAGCAGTAGACATATTATATTTCCTCCCATCCTTAAATTTTAGTCAGCTGCTTTGCAACAGTGGCTAATTGACAGGTCTTTAATTTCCTGGGCTTAATTCTTTAAGAGAATGAAGTAAATTGAATACATTTTATGCAGTGTATAATGTTACTATGTTCAGCTGATTTGTTTCTTCCTCAAAATATTAAGTTTATAGGCATATCAAAAATACACAACTATGTCAAAGGCCAAAGTTGTGTCTCCCGTTTGCATTTCGAGGTTCTATTCTTACAGACTTCCATCACTTAGTTCAAGTTATACATGAGGATTTTGTGACTTTATGAGTCATTTACAAGACTGTATTATGAATGGATCAGCTGATGCCACTAAAATAGTTTGGTGGGTACGTAAGAAAAGACCAAAGATATGAGAGGTGAGCCTGACTGATAATATCACACTCACCATATGTAATGGAGTCTCTTATGACTGGAAACATTCATGTGTCTTTTTCTATCCCAGTTATACTGTTTAACATTTCTTCACTAGGTAAGTATGTTCCACACATTTTGCTGGATTTCTTTCAGAACACACCAGAGAGGAGGTGTGTTCCATTTGAGGATTTTACTTCATTCCATAATGTTGTCTTAATGCTGGTTTTTGCATACTTATCAGTTCCTCTCATTTTTTGGTCAGAAATTTTATTGTGTGCTATTTTGTCTGCTCATGGAATTTTTCAACTAAGTTAATTATGAATTGTTTATGGCCAATATAATAATGAAGAGCAAGCAGGATTTTTTCCTTAGTGGTGAAAACTGGGGTCCCAGCACTAAGATTATGAGCAAGTCTACCTGCTAGTGGTCTCAAAGGAAATTTATCTGCAGTTTAAGGGTTGAAATTTGAAACCTTCATGCATATTTGGAGCCCATTACCTGAGAATATCTTGATAAAGTCTGCAAATATTTGTCTTGAGGATCCAAAGAGGATCCTCAGGAGGAGCCAAGAATTAGTCACCCAATGCATTCAGTTATTGCTACTTATTTGTTATGAACTAATAAAAGGAGGAGGGTGGCAGAAATGATTAATTTAACTGCACAAAGAACATAACCAAAGGAGAAATGGTGAAGACTCCTTACAATCAGGTGCAAATATCTGGGGAAGTTATGTGCAACAGTGCAAAGAGCCAGTTTTTATGATAGCGTGGCCAGGCCTCCCACCCAACTTTTAACTTCAGATTCTGAGCATAGACCATCAATAGCTCCCCCTCTTCCATGACACTCCTGGCTTCTTCCAGTATACTGCAAGTGTCCTTTTCTTCAGCAGTCCTGGTCAAACTACTAAAAATATGGACATCTCATACGGACAGTCAAATTGTACATTCAAATTGCTCTTCTACACCCTACATCGTGCCGAGTCGTCAAGATGCTGTATGTCAGGGTGGTAAGACAAATTTCAAGTACCCAGTTGATCTCACACCAAACTTATTGTCCTTAAATCTGCCAGGGCTGGTACTTTAAGGAAGAAGAGGAAATGTGGATGTGCTCTCTCACTTCTGACTTAATGCTGTAATCAGTGAAGCTGTATAAAACAATGGAATCTTCTCTGTTTTAAAAGAAAGCATTGCCACTACTGAATTTTGTAGAGAGCATAAGAATAAATCAAACACACTTTTAGAAAACCTGCCAGAATTTCAGGTCAAAGGGATGAATATATTCTCCTCTTTTCTACTACAACACACTTCCACAGTTTCTGAGAAGTAGCACAGGGAACTTAGTATCAAAAAATGAGACACCTAATGAGTTCAGTTCACAACATGAAAAGAAAGAACAGCTGAACAGGTTTTGACCAGGGGTCTGGTTAGTATCCTGGTCTCCTTAGGTGGCCTTAAGCTGTTGGCAAGGAAAGAGTGAAAAAAGGCAAGCATACATGAGCCTTATATCCAACACCACTTCCTAGAGCCCAAACATGTTCAGCTTGAATGACTTTCTGAGCTTGTTGTGCTTTGCCTCTTCAGCAACCCTAAAAGAACTTCTCTTCCAAAACCTTTTTCAATCTTCCTTTGAAACTGCTTGCACAACATCTTGCAGCAAGGTCTGCAGGTCTCCTGCCCAGTGACTGAAAATCACCTACTTTAATATATATTTAATCTGGCTTTCAGAGGCTCTTTATTCTTGCATTGCAAGGGAGAATGAATAAACCATCCATGTTCATCTTCTACTTGTCACTCAAAATTTGATATATTTCTAACATATTCCATCTAAATGACTTTTTTTTTTTAGATTAAGCCCTACCCTACTAGCTGTACTTCTAAAGGAAGAAATTCTATTATCTTTTGTCCTGTCCTTGTTTTCCTGATTTTCAAATTGCAAAATAATCTACCTGAGAAGAAGCAGGCATTATGAACTTCAATATTCACTGTGTGGTCAAGAGGATAATAAGGGTTTTTGATTGATTTTTTATTTCTCCTTCAGTAATTAATAGTATTGGTATGCTCTTTTGATTGCTATCGAACATCCATTTGATACATATTGAACATCAATTTTCAAGGTGGACCACTCAGTGGATAAAGAACTGGCTGCATGTCTGCACTCAAAGAGTTGTGGTCCAGCTGGAGACCAGTAATGAGTGGTGTTCCTCAGGGATCAGTACTGGGACCAGTACTGTTCAACATCTTTGTGGGTGACATGGACAGTGGGTTTGAGTGTGCCCTCAGCAAGTTTGCTGATGACACCAAGATGTGGGTTCGGTTGATACACTGGAGGGAAGAAATGTCATGCTTGTGAGGAGGGCTGATGCCAACCTGATGAAGTTTAACCATGACAAATACAAGGTCCTACACCTGGGTCAGAGCAATTCCAGGCACAGCTACAGGTTAGGCAGAGAAGAGATTCAGAGCAGCCCTGCAGAGAAGGACTTGGGGGTGTTGGTTGATGGAAAAATGAACATGAGCCAGTAGTGTGTGCTCGCAGCACAGAAAGCCAACCGTATCCTCGGCTGCATCAAAAGGAACGTGACCAGCAGGTCGAGGGAGGTGATCCTGCCCCTCTCCTCTACTCTCGTGAGACCTCACTTGGAGTACTGTGTGCAGTTCTGGTGTCTTCAACGTGAAAAAGACATGTAACTGTTGGAACAAGTCCAGAGGAGGGTCACGAGGATGATCAGGGGACTGGAGCACCTCCAGTATGAAGATAGGATGAGAAAGTTGGGGCTGTTCAGCCTGGAGAAGAGAAGGATGCATGGAGACATCATAGCAGCCTT
>JANRGW010046990.1:0-12188 GCA_024733675.1 Psilopsiagon aymara
CCATAACTAAAAACATTGGTGTTATCAGTGCTGTTCCCAGGCCAAAAGTCAAAACCACACCACTGCACCAGCTACTGAGAAGGAGAAAAATGACTGCTACTGCTGAACCCATGACAGCTTCTCTTTAATTTCTTTTTCCTCCATACCAAGCAATCCTTCAGCCCTAAGCACAAAATAGAAGTAAGCACCCACACTAGAGAATATACTGTGTGAAGTGTTTCCAGCTTTTCTTCTTTGCTCTTGGCTTTCTAGTGTGGAGCTGAGCTGAGTTTACCCTGGACTCTACGGATCTTCCAGCTGTCTGATAGGATCAGGAGATGCCATAGTGGGAGATTTGTAGTGAATTATGATTCTTGTTTAATATTGTCCTCTGTTTTTACTATTTGCAGAACAATTTGCTGTCTATTGTATGCTTGTTCACCCAATGTTTGGAGATCAGCTTAAAAAGTGGTTCCAGAAGAACAGCACTATCAAAGCTTCTAGTCCAGCATCAGTGGCTGACACATCAGCAGGATCCTGGGGGAATCAGCCTTGTTTGCACTGGATCTGCTATGCTTCCACTATGCTTTCAGCATTACTCTAGTAGTAACAAACATTCAGAGGGATAAAAGTTTTTCTCTTTTGATCTAGGCACTGGTGCAAGGCTCTTGGGTTTTTACAAAATGGAGCTTTTCTAATAAGGTCACATTGAATTGAAACAAGTGGGACCTGGATGGATCTTCAGAAGTTGCGTACTGCTTCCTTTTAAGTTGGGATTGAAGTTGGCCTATCTTGCCATAGGCTCCATTGAAAATCTGGTACTTAATTGTTACACTTTCATTATTCTTTTTAGAAAGTGTTTTAAGTGATATATATATATATATATACACACACACATAACACGACATTTTCCCGCTTTTCTATTCTGAAATAATCAAAAGGACTTTGGTAAAAGACAGGGAATATTTTTGAAATGAGACATGAGATGTAAATTTGGCCTCCACTCTGCCTTGGCATTAGAATAGTAATTCACTGGCAAGTTAAAACATTTCAGTTTAGCTCCCAATGACCCAAACTAGTTTGAGCCCACAAGCTATCAGTCTTTCTTCATTCACCCTTCTTTCCTTGAGGCCAATTGCTATTGGTTTTATAACAAGCAGGATCTGGTATCATCAAACCGAGCTGTACACATGCTGAGTGATTGCTGTGACATAACAAATTACATTTTCCAGAGGCTTTAGTCAAATGTGTTTTCATTTATAATCTTACAAGAAAAAACAATCAGTAGGGCTTGTTCATTCCTTCAGCACGTTAATTTCAGTTACAAGGAAGGGAGTTGTAAGAAGGAGAAAATAAATACCAAGAAAAGATGGGTAATTAATTTCTGAGAAACCAAATGCACCCTTAAGGATATTTTGAATAGATATAGTTAGACACTCCATTCCTAGGTCCTGACAGTGTTATGGGATTCTCAGGTATCTATATGTAACCACAGTATTTGAACTCCTGTGGCTTTTTCCCTACCAGATTTGAAGAGTTTAGCCGTAACAGCCTCCCCAGAAAATCACAGTGTGTACCTTTACATCAAACAGAAAGACTGTTATCAATTTATTATTATTTTTTTAATAACAGTAATGGCCATTGGTAGATCCAAGCCAAACTAGAGTCCTGCTGTGCTAACCACTAAGTAAATGTACAGAGATAAACTCTTTGGTTTCCTGAGGTATGATATGGATGACAATGCATTCACTGTCAGCCGTAACATCTATTGTTGTGCTCTTATGTAGATCAAAAACCTTTTCTCTTGATGTTGCATATTTATTGAACACAGGATATATGTTAGTAGCTGTATTTCTGGATGAGTGATCCCAATTTCAGAACTGAAAGGAAAGTGATCATTTAAAATGAGAACACACAATTCTGGTTTTCTTTCATAATCTCAGCTAACAAATTCAAAGTGTATTTTGCTACCCTCTAAGTCTTTCCTTGGTGATTTCTTCAGTTGTTTTTGCTGTGCAGAATATGCATTTGAATGTTGTTTTGTGAGTTTCTCCATAAAGACTTCCAAGGAGAATGTAACTGATTCAGTCTTAAAGAGTACTTTTCCATGCTGCGTCACTTTTAAGATTTGCAGTGTACTGCAAGACGTCACTAAATACAGCAGAAACATTGAGCTTTATTATTTACAGTATCTATTAGTTTTCTTAAAACTGTAAATCCCAATGGTGTGTAAGAAAATGCAGGCATTTTATTTCCTTAAAAGGCTTTTGGTTGTATCAACCTAGAAATTATATAACCCATTCCTGCTCCTAGTAAAGTCAGGAAAAAAATAAATCTTTGCCAAGGATTTGCCATTGACCAAAACTTCAAAATGTTTACAGATGCTCTAACTGCATCTAGTGAGGAAGAAAGGCTCCAATGTGTCATCCAAGTGGGAGGCTCTTCCTGACAATCTGCTGTTAAAAAGTGTCCAGGTATTCATGGTGGCAGCTCCACACCTGTTGACACTGTGGTTTAAGCTCAGCTGTAACTCAGAAAAACTACACAGTCTCTCTCTCACCCCCCCAACTTTCCTCCCCCCTGCTCCTGGAGGGATGGGGAGGAGAATCAAAAGAATTAGCTTCCATGGGTTGAGATAAGAACAGTCCAGTAACTAAGGTATAACACAAACCACTGCTGCTACCACCAATAATAATTATGATAAGGGAACTAACAAGGGAAGAGAATACAATTGCTCACCACCCGCCGACCGGTACCCAGCCTGACCAAGCAGTGATCTAGCCCTTCCAGACACTGCCCCCAGTTTATATAGTGAACATGACATGCTGTGGTAGGGAATACCTTTTTGGTCAGTTCGGGTCAGGTGTCCTGTCTCTGCTCCCTCCCGGCTTACCCTCCTCCTTGGCAGAATATGAAACTCAGAAAGTCCTTGGTCAGAGTAAACATTACTGAGCAGCAACTAAAAACACTGGTGTTATCAGCACTGTTCCCAGGTTGAAAGTCAAAACCACAGCACTGCAGCAGCTACTAAGATGGAGAAAAAGTGACTGCTACTGCTGAACCCAGGACACACTGTGAATATCAAGCATTAAATATGGAGTAGAAGTGTCTGGAAGTTATGTTTATCTTGTCATTTTCTCAACTGTTGTGAAGCAAAATTATATAAACAGTAGTATTCTATCTGTTCATATTGCTTTTGGTCACAGCAGCAGAATGAAAGCACTAATGACCATAAAACCACTTTTCCCAGTTTGTATGCTTTTTGCCTCAAGCAATAGAGTATCTCTCCAGTTCCCCCTCTGAAAGAAAAAAAACCCAAACAAAACTTGAATAGTTTAGAAACAGCTATTACATCTAAACCAAACTTGAGTCCCTACACTCAACTCCCAGAACCAGTAAAAAGGAAAAATAAATTGACCATCTGATATGTCTTTTGGAGCTGTTCAGTGTTCAGTTCCTCTGAGTGAGACGACTTACTGAGAGCACATCTCTTTAAAAAGAAAAGTACCTAAATCTGACTATCCTGTACAAACATCTAGGCCTTTTGCTTCCTCTTTTACAATAGTGCTTCACAAATCAGAAGGAAAACCAGGTGAATTAAATAAACACTCAAAGAGTAAAGATTATTTTAAAACATACCTATTCACTGCTTTTTCATCACACTTTGGGTATACATGCAAATATTTACTTTGTTGCTCTAATCTGAGAAAACTTGTGTATATCTAATTTAAAAGAAAAAACAAATCAACCACAACAAAGAAGTTGCTGTATGAAAAAACTTCAGTTATTATCCTGGTTGCCTAAAATGATGCTTAAGCTATCAGTCAATCTCTAATAGTCCTCAAAATCACTGAACAGTCCCATCTGGACCACAGTGGGCATTTTTACCCCTGCCAGACTCTTAAAGGTGTGTGGTAGCTAATGGTCAGCAGTAACCTGCTTACCAATCCGCTGGCACCCAGTGTCAAGCTCTAGCCTGGCCATAACACTTGTTCCCCACCCAGGTGAATGGCCAGGCTGGAGGCTTGGGCTGGGAGGGCAAGAAGCCAGAAGACATGGGTAAAGCAGGGATACAGGAGCATAATTTACATCTTTCCCAGCATATGAAAAGCAGGAGGATCTGAAGACATCACCAGACACAAGACACAGCTAAGGAAAAGCAGGTTTCTTCACTAGATTTTTGACAGAGTTGCTTGCTTGCACATGCAGCTGCTATGACATTGCATCTGCTTGTCTCGTGGAGAAAGCACAATGCAAAATTCCCCCAGAACCTAATGCTAATAAATATGTGCCAGATGTTTTTTTTTTGCTAGATGATTTATCACGCTACAACCCGAAGCTGTCAATCATCTACAATGTTGAGTGACTACTTGCTTTTCTCCTGTGTGCACACACTCTGGAACAAACATGTCTCTTCCTTTGTGCTAGTTATCTGCGTTTAATAAGCACTCAAAATAAACAGCTTGGGTAAGATTTTATTCAGAAAAGTCCTTAACGCTAGCTTAGTTCCCATCTTGTGGTGTAAGTTGCTGTGTCTTTGGGGCCAATTTTTGTAAAAAGTCAAGAATGTTGGCAGGCAGGGGGGCTTTGGACTGTAGTTGGCTGAATTTTATTATTTTTCTCCTTTTTTTTCTTGAGACAATCCAAGTTTTTTTTCCACTTGTTGACTGAGTCCTATCATTAATATTCTACTTTTGGTAGAAGGAATTGATTATTACAATACAGAAGACAGCACTAGTCATGTAGTTCCTACTTATTTCTTCCTTTACTCACTCCTGTCTCTTTAATTAGGATCTCTGTCCACAGTTGCCAAACCTGATTGAAATTTGATGGTTTTATGCAAATTATTTCATTAATAGTTTTGTCATGCTACAGCTACTTTTAAAATTTTAACCTTTAAAGTCCTTGTAAACATATGGTTGATGAATGAACAAATAGTGGGCAGCCTTATTTTATTTATACAGCACCATTAGCGCACACACCAACCCCTTTGCAAGCCCTCAGCTTCTGCTCTGAATTGACAATGTCCATTAAGAAACAGGAGGTATTTCATGGCATATGGACATTACAATCTTGGTCTCTTTTGATAGAATTTAGAGCATGATGGTGAACTTACAAAGTTAAAATTGGCTTTAGTTTCCTTCCTCTTACCTGGTCTCCCCAATGAACCCCCAAGTCTCATCATCTAGTAAAAAGCCTTAATAACCTAAGTGGACTTGGGACAAACTGCAAAAAAGTTGAGTTTTGTATCAAAGAGCACTTGCTTTTTGATAGCATGTCTGGACATTCCTCCTTATGCTAAATGTTTTTGCAATGAGGCTTATTTTATTAAACTTTAGGTTTAGGAAATTCCGGCTTCTTGGAGCTGACTCAGGCTAGGTGTTCCCTTCTACAGCAAAATCCCTTACATGTTTTCATGTGTCCAGCCAAATAACTAACACAGGGTATTTTTAATAAAGTAGTATTTATAAAGTAAAATATAAGGAAAAACAATAAAACCCATTTTGAAAACTTCTGTTT
Source organism: Psilopsiagon aymara (assembly GCA_024733675.1). Classification (NCBI taxonomy): domain Eukaryota; kingdom Metazoa; phylum Chordata; class Aves; order Psittaciformes; family Psittacidae; genus Psilopsiagon; species Psilopsiagon aymara. The sequence continues at coordinate 5,500 of JANRGW010046990.1, forward strand.
TGAATAATTTCAATAATTACAACAGTTTCAGGCGATGGAAAGCAGTAAGAGGGATACAAATTTAATAACTGAACTTCTATCAAACATCTGACATTAGCAGAATGCTAAGGGCAGTAAGTCAAACATTCAAATGTTAGGATCACCAAGTGTATATTAATCCCATTTTCCTGTAATGCTATTGCTTCCTACTTCTGCTTATCAAGGACCATCATAGAATCACTGCATGGTTTGGGTTGAAATAGACCTTACAGATCATCTAGTTCCAACCTTCCTGACACAGGCAGAGCCACCTTTCAGTAGCCCAGGTTGCTCAAAGCCCTGTTCAGCCAGGCATGGAACACTGCCAGGGATGTGGCATACATAACTTTCTCTGGGCACCAACAACTTCTCCGGGCAACTCTTTATACCCGGAACTGAGAGTCACAATGCAGGCTGATGTATGCATACTTGAATGACAAAAATCTCTTACAGTTTCTGGAAAACAGCTGTGCACTTTTAAATGGACTTCCTGCAATAAACAGATGCTCTGTTCTTTGTCAGTAAAGTTCACAGTCATTTGGGGAATGCTGGGATCCTTTTGGTTTGTTTAAGCATCACTCTGGAACAGAGCACTACATGGAGGCAAAAGGTTTGACTGCAGAGAGTTCAGCCCAGCACAGATTTTCCACAGGTTTTTGGCACTGCTTACAGATGACTTTTGAAACTGCGTACCATAAGGGCGGGATTTGGGACAGTGATCAGATACAAACGTAAGTATTAACAGCAGCATGATGGGAGACCAGTATCCACTGTCCCCAGTTCACAGACCAAGTGCAAATGACATTTGGCAGGGGAAACTCCCTCACCTATGTCTGACACTTACACGTTTGACCTTGCACAGACAGGCAGAACAGAGTTGTTAAATCCATGCGTGCCAATAGAGATTCGTAAAAACTTTGCAGGGCTGTGGGCTGGGCTTCCTCTCAAGTCTATGATGATATAGGTACTTCTTGACAGTCCTACTGCTCTAGTCTCACATGAGTTACACTAACGATGGGATGGAAGACCAGATTGTGAGGTGTGTGTTTTAGTATCTAAGTAAAATCGGCAAAACAAGTAAATTCAGGGTGTTTTTTTGTTTATTTTTTTTTGTTTGGTTTTTCCTCTTCTTTCCCTTCAGTGATAAACACTCATTAGATTTATCTTTTTTCTTTGCATAACACTACTTCTATAGCCACTTTCTAGTTATTACACATTTTAATCTTTAACAATTCCAGACTAAAAAGACTGGTTGTAAATAACACCCTCCATTTTTTTTTTCAGGCAACTCTAGGAGCAACTGAGGAAAATAACACTTGAATTGGACTTGTAATTTTTGTTGCCGCTATTAAATGGTCTGATCCAACAGGGAACGTACGGCTGGAAAAATGGATCTATGATCTCTTCATCTTATTAAGCTCCTGACTGTCTTACTTCCTACATAAACTCTCTTGACAAGTACTGCTAGCTTATTGTGTTCACTGTGAGTTGTAGAAAGTGAAGTGGCAGAGGGTGAGCAAGATCTTGGTTGCATAAATATGCTGTCTGCGCTTAACTAAAGAGGTAAATGAACTCTCATTAAAGACCGACTTTATAGGAAAATCCTTTTCTGATTAGTCTTTATCTCTTTTGCGCTTTTCAGTTTAATTTACATGCATTTTTTAGTGGATTTAAGATACTGCTCAAAGCAAACCAAGAATGTTCACACAGGGGTTTGCTCTAATTTGGCTAAATCACTTTGTAAGAAGGACTTAAAGGTTGGCCTAGTTGGAGAATTTACTATGAAATTCTTGTGCATGGGCAACTGTACTGTCACTCCTGATGCCCTGCACTTCACTTCCTGGCACTTACTGCCTGCTTGGTGTGCTTCCATGGGGTAACTTGATTTAGGGCTCCTAATGCTAGATCAGTGTCATGGGAATGTTACCCAAGTTGAGAACTACATACCTAGTTAAGATTTCTTCTAAAAACTGTGATGGACTAATTCTACAAAGGCCAAGTACCCTCTCTAGTCACACTTCCCCAAAAAGGCCAGCACAAGAGCCTGAAGACTAGATGAACTCTATATCCTGTGCTTCAGACCATTTGACAGTAGTAAGACCATATATTTATATATGTATCCTTTATCCAAATTCCACTTGTACTTCTGGGTGATGTAGTAATACAGCAATACAATATTAATGACTATGGACCTGTGGACAGAGAGGAACAACCAACTGATTGCTAATATACACCCTGGCTTAGTTTGAGGAGGTATCTTGGAGCTAACAACCAAATAATTAAAACTTAAACTGGTTGTTGTGGTTTTAAACCAGCTGGTAACAGCCGCTCTCTCACTCTCGCTTCCCTTCCTCCCCTCCCTGCTCCTGGAGGGATGGGGAGGAGAATAGAAAGAATGTAACTCCCATGGGTTGAGATAAGAACAGTCCAGTAACTAAGGTATAACACAAACCACTGCTGCTACCACCAACAATAATAATGATAAGGGAAATAACAAGGGAAGAGAATACAATTGCTCACCACCCGCTGACCGATACCCAGCCTGACCGAGCAGTGATCTAACCCTGCCTGGTAACTGCACCCAGTTTATATATGGGGCACGGCGTGTTGTGGTACAGAATACCTCTCTGGTCAGTTTGGGTCAGGTGTCCTGTTTCTGCTTCCTCCTGGCTTACCCTCCTCCCTGGCAGAACATGAGGCTCAGAAAGTCCTTGGTCAGACTAAACATTACTGAGCAGCAACTAAAACCAATTCTGTTATCAGAGCTGTTCCCAGGCTGAAAGTCAAAAACACAGCACTGCACCAGCTACTAAGATGGAGAAAAAGTGACTGCTACTGCTGAACCCAGGACACTTGTCTATATAAGAAAGTTGTTTAAGGGAGTGGGATATGTTATTCAAAGTAAAGGAAAAAAGTGCAAATATTTTTATTATGCATTAATTTAAAAATCTGTAAATCTAGATTCAAATGTAACAGGGCTTTTGTATTAGGTTTGTGTCTTTTCATAATTTCAGTCCAAATGCTGACCTATTTAAGAGACCAGAGTTATTAATATTTCCTAATGCCTCTGCTTCTCAAACTTTATGACTGGTTTTCTCCAAGGCATTCTTCATTCTCACTCCTATCTTCTTCATTTTGAATGTATCAGTTCAGGAAGTAGCTGAAAGATAGAAAAACATACACATAAAAATTGTTTGACTGCAGGTATTAATTGTAAAATGTTCCTTTTTTTCCTGCAGGAGATATGAAGGTGAATCAGGAAATGGATGGCTTTTTCATATCACATGAATCAGTACCCAAGGAGTCATCATTTTCACCAAATGTCTGACTACTTTTAGGGACTTAAAGTTAGATGGCCCTTATTTAAGGTTCATACAACAACTTTAACTGCCTTATATGTCAGAGACTTTAAAGAAAGAGGCTGTTACTAAAAATCAGCTCGCACATTTGTAAATGCAAGTGAACAATTATTTATATAATTGTGTTGAAAATATCACATTAGCATTCATAAAAATAAACCATTTTGCTTACAAAGAGCCTTAATCATAAAAATGCCATGATAAATACTACTTTATTCTCTCTTCTGATTACAAATGGTAAATATAAACTCATCAGAATATCTAGCTTTTGAAAGCCAAGTAATTTAGAATCTAATCTCGCTTTTCCTAATTTGCAGATGTTACAGATACTAGTCCGTGTAACCTTTAAATACAGCACATAATGTAAGACAGTAATTTGACAGAAAACAGCAGCGAGTTTGTAATGTTGACATTTACTTCCCTGTGATTTAAAGTATGTATTGCAATGGTGTCTTCTGCTAAGACAATTAAAATTTTGCTCTGTCTGACCTATGGGGCTACACACTACTGGGACAGCCTTGCATGCCCTGCTAAAAAGGACATGTATGCTTCCCTACCAGAACCACCTGCGGATGGCAAACTTAAATCCTCCGGGTCATCTGCTTTCCTGGGATGAAGACGTCATTTCTATTTTTACATAGTAACATCAGAAGTCCCTGACATTTAAATACGGCAGGCTTGTGATGATTGAACCTTGGAATGTAGACAGGAATGCTGAGGACCTGCTCAACTCAAATTCAACAGGGCAAATACTTTCCCATATCTCAAAGGGAAAGAAGGAAGAAACAGTTTTGTAGACCTGAGAAACAGGTCTCTCAGCAAGGTCACATAAGCAAGGTGGATTCAAGACACTAGACTGCACAAACTGTCTGTTCGTTAGCACTGGTTCAGGAAAGTGATCTTGTTCATATGCATCATGCTCCTGGCTGCTCTGCTCTGCTCTGGAAAGTTTCTGGTCACCAGGGGAGTTTCTCCTGAGTGATGTGGTTGATGATGTGGTTGAAAAAACAAAAGCAGGCAACTGTGAGATTTCAAAGTTTTTCTCTGCATGTTTCTCATGAATTAAACAAAAAAAAAAAATGATGTTTTCAATGGAGTAGGAAAAAGCAACATGCAATGGCAACAAAGACTTTGAACTTTGTCATTGTGAAGCGAGCAAAGCCTACGATGGAAGCACAGCTCAAGGTCCAGTTTTACTGCAGCTAACTCCTCCCTCCCTCATTCTTTTTCCCCCTTTCTTTTTCCGTTTATCCTAACTTAAACTTTGGACTTACAGTAACTGGCTTTGTTTTTCTAAATCATGTAAGAGACATAATACCCAAGGTGCTTTTGATGGGTAATGTGAAGACAGGCCTTCCCTTACACCATGGCTTTCCCATCTAAACAGATGGAAATCCACCCCCTCCCTGCTTTTTAACATTCCTTATATCCTGCCACCACAGGGAGGAGCTGAAATCTGGCTTCCCACCAAACTGGCCAAAAGCCTAAAGGTACTGTGCAGCCTTCCCTCTTCCAACTGCAGTACCTTTCTGCTTTCACATGGCTGCCATCCCTTCACATGCTAGGCTTTATTGTGTTGGAAGGAGGGATCATGAATTAGTAACAGTGAGAAATATCACAGGAGAATACAGGGCAGAGGAGGAGGAGATCTGTCTTGGAAGGAAAGCTTGATGGAATTTAGACTTGGTCCTCTGAAGCCTTTTTTTCCTTCCCCCATCTGATAGCAGAGCTTCTCCTCCTGCTTTCTCACCTACTCTCAGCATAATACTCCTAGATTACAGTAGCCCCTACTTGTAAGAGTACGCTTGGGCACTGCGTTGCTTACAATTGTTTGTCTCACTCAGAGTATGCGATTTAACTTCACACTAAGACATAGTGCACAGTAACATGCAACATTTAAGTAACGTTACATTTTGTAGCTTTATTTCAAACATGGCTAATCACATGGCCAGTTTAATACATCTTTGCCATCTTTTTGCTTCTTAAAATCAAATCAAATGAAATAGAATTAAGCATTGACATCATTGCTGTTTTTCCATGAGACACAAAGCACATGACTTAAAACCTCTGGGGATAATACAAAGTGTAATTCCAGTGGAATTTTTCTTCGGATGTGCATCATTAATCCAGTATACATACAACTATAAATGTGCAGCTTTGGAGTTTATTTTTGTTTGGTTTGGTTGGGTTTTTTTACATATATGCCCATTGTTTCATAGTCAAACCACAGGGGATTTTTTGGGGGCTAAAATGCCCATCACTCCACGTACTGAAATTCTGATGCTTTGTCAATGTTGGTAACAAAAGTTGGTATGTTTGTTTTTTTATTGGCTCCCCCCTGCCCTCCAGCAGCTGAAAAAAACAAGTATATCTCCACTTTAAAATAAATTCTAAAGCTATTTTCATAGGTGGAGATACGTTAGAAACATGAAACCTGCTGATGTGAACAGACACATCTCAAAACCACTCCAAGCAAGCTAATGGAGTGTATATGGGAATTGTCCCATACCTGCACTTAGTTTGATGGTGATTTTTAGGCGTAAAATTGATTCTTTTATTTTCTATACAAGTATTTTCTGGAGTGAGCAAATTGAACAGGAAAGTGATCCTACATAAATATACTTTGCATTAGTGTCTTATAAAGTGGTATTGTTACAAATACGGAAACATCCTTGACTGTCAGGGTTACATGACTGTAATGGAAAAAAGCCTGGCCTTCAGTATTTGCTTTCACGGTTTAGTTGGGTTTTTTGCTGGGATTATTTTTTTTTTCTTTTTAATACCAACAAGCAATCAGAATGTTCCAAATTCCAAAGCTTCATTTTTAATAACAGTTTCAAACTTTCATTAAACTTTCTCCTTGAACAAGTTTCTTTCATAACACGGCCAAAGAAACATTCTCCCTTGAGCTAGATGTTTCAGGCAATTTGGATTTCCAACATTTTGGCTTGTAGATAAGTTTTGATTCTAGTTGTTTTAATTAAGTATATTTTTATAGGATTTCTCTAGCATGGATCAGTTCCACGTTTTTGTTTGTTTTAATAAACTCTTAGTGCTTTTAGTCTTCTGCATGGAGGCCTTCCTGCAAACAACACGAGTCAGTTTTTGCTGCGGTTTGTAGTAGAAACTTGCAAATGCTGCCATAAAAGAAGCTTTGATGGAACTCATTATAACACATGTACGAGCTCAGATAACCTCCTGGTTTGCTACAGATGGCTTGGCTAAACACAAAAGCATGCGCCAAAAATAGCGTGAGCGCGGAAACGCGAACGCACGTACCTGAGGAAGGTGCCGGCGCCCCCGCTCGGGGCG